>ONZH01004030.1:0-63857 GCA_900303285.1 Rhinella marina
TGGCAAAGGCCTTGGAGAGCATTCCCCTGCTAGTGCTGGACAAGCTTGCCTGCTCGCCTCCTCATCCCCCGCTACTTTAGCCCACAGAACCATGCCCTCTGCTGCTAGTGGCGTCAGATGGGAAGGATTGTTTCAGCTTGTGCACCAGGGCCTGTTGATATTGATTCACTCTCATACTCCTTTCCGCTACATGGATGAGAGTGGAAAGGTTCTGCTTGTACCGTGGGTCCAGGAGAGTGAACACCCAGTAATCGGTGTTTGAAAAAATGCTTCTAACGCAAGGGTCACGGGATAGGCAGCCTAACATGAAGTCTGCCATGTGCGCCAGAGTCTCAACACCACAAGAATTCCCTCTCCTCACTGGCCTGACTCTCCATTTCCTCCTCCCTCCTCCTCCTCCTCCTCTTCAGCCCATACCACGCTCAAGAGTTAAGAAGGACTGAGCAACTGGTACCCTCTTCTGTCTCGCAGACATTCTCCTCCTCTTCCTCCTCATCCTCATCCCCTCCCTCCAATACGCGCTGAGAAACAGACCGGAGGGTGCTCTGGCTATCAAGCGATGTATCTTCCTCCACCGTCTCTTGTGACAAGCGCAAAGCATCCGACTTGATGCTGAGCAGTGAGTTTTTCAACAAGCAAAGCAGCGGGATGGTGAGGCTGATAATGGCAGCATCGCGCTGACCATCTTGTGTTGACTCCTCAAAGTTGCTCAACACCTGGCAGATATCAGACATCCACGTCCACTCCTCATTGTAGACTTGAGGAATCTGACTGACCTGACTACCAGTTCTGGTGGAAGTTGACATCTGGCAGTCTACAATCGCTCTGCGCGGTTGGTAAACTCTGGATAACATGTTTAATGTTGAATTCCATCTCGTGGGCACGTCGCACAACAGTTGGTAAGCGGGCAGTTGTAGGTGGTGCTGTGCTGCCCTGAGAGTGGCAGCATCTGTGGTCGACTTGCGGAAATGCGCACAGATGCGGCGCACCTTGGTGAGCAAATCAGACAGATTGGGGTATGTCTTGAGGAACCGTTGAACTAAGAGATTGAACACGTGGGCCAGGCATGGCACATGTGTCAGTCTGCCAAGTTGCAGAGCCGCCACCAGGTTACGCCCGTTGTCACACACAACCATGCCTGGCTTGAGGTTCAGCGGTGCCAGCCACAAATCAGTCTGCGCCGTGATGGCCTGTAAAAGCTCTTGGGCGGTGTGCCTTTTGTCACCTAAGCTCAGCAGTTTGAGCACCGCCTGCTGGCACTTACCCACGGCACTGCTGCTGCGCCTAGAGCTACCGACTGAAGGCGCCGTGCCCACGGATGGTAATTCGGTGGAGGAGGAGGAGGGGTCGGAGGAGGAGGCATAGTACGTCTGAGAGACCGTGACCGAGGTAGGCCCCGCAATCCTCGGTGTGGGCAGTACATGAGCGGCCCCAGGGTCAGTCTCGGTCCCAGCCTCCACCAAGTTAACCCAATGTGCCATCAGTGAGATATAGTGTCCCTGCCTGGCAGCACTTGTCCACATGTCCGTGGTTAGGTGGACCTTCTCAGAAACAGCGTTGGTCAGGGCACGGATGATGTTCTGTGACACGTGCTGGTGTAGGGCAGGGACGGAACATCGGGAAAAATAGTGGCAGCTGGGGACCAAATACCGAGGGGCAGCCACCGCCATGAGATTGTGAAAGGCCTCAGTCTCTACCAGCCTATAGGGCAGCATCTCCAGGCTCAGCAATTTGGAGATGTGGACGTTGAGGGCTTGGGCATTTGGGTGGGTGGAACTGTATTTCCTCTTGCGCTCCAGCGTCTGCTGTACAGACAGTTGAACGCTGCGCTGGGACACATTGGTGGACGCTGTGGAGGATCGTGGAGGTGAAGGTGTGGTTTTCCGGAGGGAGGCACTTGTGCCGGGGTCCTGGGCAGGGGGTTGACTAGCAGAGGCAGCGAGTGACACAGGGGAAGGAGCAGTGGTGTGACCCGCAGGAGGTGAACAGCCTTGGTTTGCATTGAGTGGGGTGTTCAGCACTCATATGACTGCGCATGCTGGTGGTGGTTAGGCTAGTAGTGGTGGCACCCCTGCTGATCCTGGTGTGGCACAGGATGCACACCACAGTCGGTCATCCTCACTTTCTTTAAAGAACCTCCAGACTTGCAAACATCTAGGCCTCGCCACGGGAGCTTCACTACGTGAAACAGTTGCTGCTGATGCACCAGCTCTGGCTCTGCTTCTCCCTCTGGCCACACCACTGCCTCTTCCAACCTGTTCTGGTGCAGCACTCGCCTCCACCTCAGAAGCACTGTCTTCACTCAGCTTATCAACCCAGCTTGGGTCAGTCACCTCGTCATCTTCCGATTACTCAGTCTGCTCCCCCCTCGGACTTCCTGCCCTTACAACAACTTCACCAATGTCTTACAACCGTGTTACCTCATCGTCCGACTCCTCTTTACAAACTTCTTCCTCTAAGTCAACATTGTCATCATCATCATCACCCACAGACTGTGACAGTTGGAAAACTTGGGCATAGGGAACGAGGTCAGCAGCAACCTGAGAAGTGGTTTGTGACTCTGGGAAGGGTCCAGAAAACAGTTCCTCAGAGTATGCCGGATTGCATTCCAAATTTTCCTGGGACGGGTCAGACTGGGGGGAAGGAGGTTGAGGTGGAAGAGCCAGAGGAGTGCTCCCTTGGGTAACGTGGGTGGACTGCATGGAAGACTGACTGGTTGACAAATTACTTGAAGCATTGTCCGCAAGTAATTTGAATGAATTTGAAGGGAGTGTAGCTCTGCAGCGTTCCCCTGCTCCCTCATCAGCAGGTACTGTCTCACCCTGCCCAGGACCACGGCCTCTGCCCCCTGCAGTAATTGAATGCCCACGCCCTCGCCCTCGTCCCTTAGCCCTGGGGTTCAACATTTTCTGTATATAAGTGTATTATATAAAAAAAAATAAATGGGCCTGCTGTACTGAAACCCACAAACTTGTTCAATCTGAACAAGAAAATATATAGGTGGATAAGTTAGAGCAAAATTACGTATGTTATTACGTACCGTGCAGTATGGAGCAATTACACGGAAACTATTAGATTAGGCAGACTTGGTCTGCTTAATTGCAACCCAGACAAATGTCGCACAGAGATTTTTCTAATGTAGCTGTATAAGTTAGAGCAAAAGACCTTTTTCACTGACGTGACGTACAGAATGTGTCACCTGGACAGAAAATACGGATTGTGCTTTGTATAAGGTGGATAAGTTAGAGCAAAATTACGTATGTTATTACGTACCGTGCAGTATGGAGCAATTACACGGAAACTATTCGATTAGGCAGACTTGGTCTGCTTAATTGCAACCCAGACAAATGTCGCACAGAGATTTTTCTAATGCAGCTGTATAAGTGAGAGCAAAAGACCTTTTTCACTGACGGGATGTACAGAATGGGTCACCTGAACAGAAAATACGGATTGTGCTTTGTATATAGGTGGATAAGTTAGAGCAAAATTACGTATGTTATTACGTACCGTGCAGTATGGAGCAATTACACGGAAACTATTAGATTAGGCAGACTTGGTCTGCTTAATTGCAACCCAGACAAATGTCGCACAGAGAATTTTCTAATGCAGCTGTATAAGTGAGAGCAAAAGACCTTTTTCACTGACGTGACATACAGAATGGGTCACCTGGACAGAAAATACAGATTGTGGTGACTGAACAGCCGAACTGTGACACACAGAATGGTTCCACACAGCTGTGTGAAATGGATTTGTATCACTGAGATAAAACAAAAAAACTATTTTTTATATATTTTTTTTAATACATTTTTTTTATATATTTTTTTTTTGAACGTGACATGCAGAAACTATCAGAGAGCAAACTCAGCTCCTGCTGATGGTGGCTATTTTGACTGCAACCCAGACAAATGTCGCACAGAGATTTTTCTAATGTAGCTGTATAAGTGAGAGCAAAAGACCTTTTTCACTGACGTGACGTACAGAATGGGTCACCTGGACAGAAAATACGGATTGTGGTGACTGAACAGCTGAACTGTGACACACAGAATGGTTACACACAGCTGTGTGAAATGGATTTGTATCACTGAGATAAAACAACAAAAAAACTATTTTTTTATATTTTTTTAATATATTTTTTATATATATATATTTTTTAACGTGACATGCAGAAACTGAGATCAGAGAGCAAACTCAGCCCCTGCTGACGGTGGCTATTTTGACTGCAACCCAGACAAATGTCGCACAGAGATTTTTCTAATGTAGCTGTATCAGTGAAAGCAAAAGACCGTATTTGATTACGTGACGTACAGTATGGGTCACCTGGACAGAAAATACGGATTGTGGTTTGTGGTGAGTGGACAGCTGAACTGTGACACACAGAATGGTTCCACACTGCTGTATGAAATGGATTTGTATCACTGAGATATAACAATAAAAAAAAGGGTTATATATGGCGATAGCTGCACTACTAGTGCCAGCCAGCCCAGCCAGGAGACAAAAAAAAATGTCTTGTAGCCCTTAGAAGAGCAGTTGGGTTCTTTTGAGATCACTCTTGCCTAACAAAGAACTAAATGCAGGCCCTAACACTCTCCCTGAAACGCAGCAGCTCTATGCCTAACGACATCCAGACAGCATCTGAGCCGAGCACCGCGGGCAGTCACTAGTATATTCCAGGGTCACCTGATCAGGCCAGCCAACTCCTGCTATCGACATGTAAGGGCCCCACGTGATGCTGGGTGTACCGCAGAGTCTCCTGGCTTGTGATTGGCTGAGTTTATAGGCGCCAAAAATGCACAATGCGGAAGTTGCCATTTCCTCGAGCATGGCGAGATACTCGTCCGAGCAGCGAGCACTTACGAGTACCATAATACTCGAACGAGCACCAAGCTCGGACGAGCATGCTCGCTCATCTCTAATTATAATCTATAAAATTAGAAACCCCTTTAAAAGTTAAGTTTTAATTTGAAAAAAAATGTAAACTTAAGCATCCATTCAGAGAAAGACCTAGCATCCCACTCGTGACCCCAGCTCAGACTGGTTTCACCCCCAGCCAGGTGCAGGGCCAATATCAACACTCAGCAAACCATGGCCCACTGCACTCAGCAGATCACTCAACAGTGGGGAATCCCTACAGTGTTGCAGAAGAGTCAGGACTCCAGTCCCTGCTCTGACCATATATTGAATCAGTACTATGAACATGAAGGGGGTATCCCCAAGCATGGTCACAGAAACCCTGCAAATTTATTCCAGGATTTGAACTCACAACCTTCTACATTAGAGGCAACAACCTTAATCACTGAGCTATAGAGCTCAAAGCTAAACTGTGGTATAAAAACCTCATAGTAGTTTCTCATCTAGTAGGTAGTCCTATACAGCAGAAGTATCATTTTATATATTTTTTTAGTAATTGTAAAAAAAATTGTATGGCACAAAATAAATATATTATTACAAAAAATATATATTAAATCATACTTCTGATATATATGAATGCATAATATGTGGGAAACTACTACTAAGGCTTTTAACGTTAATATTTTCACACTATGTTAACTTGAAGCTCTATAGCTAAGTTATTAAGGTTCTTACCTTCAAAGTAAATGGATATGAGTTCAAATCCCCACAGAATCATTTCAAAAATAGAGGCTAAATAAATCTTAAATACCCACACCAACCTTTTTAATTTGTGTAACCAGTATTTTTTGTAGGGAAAGGTTGCAACCCTAACAGAACCCCTGTTCCCCAGTGACCCCCATAACTTTTTTATAGTAATGTCTAGGGCAATTCCAGCCTTTTTTATTTTTTCTGTTACATCATTCACCATATGGGCTAACTTTTTTATATTTTAATAGTATGGGTGTTTTTGCATGCAACAATGCCCATAATGATATCTTTTTTTGTTTATTTTTACTTTGGGGAAAGTGGGGTGTGAATGAGGTACTAGTCTTAACAGTTGGTCTAATATATAGGCGCATGTACCTACATAGTTCATCTGCTGCGCCATTTATACTTAATCTGTTCTGGTATACATAGACTAACTGTGCATCAGACTCATTGTCAACAGGCGGTGTAATATATATATAAGTTTATATAGTACATCATCTGTGCCATTTATAGTTAATCTGTTCAGCTATACATAGATGTACTGTGCATCAGACTCATTGTCAAAAGGCAGTGTAATATATAGGCATGTTCATCCGCTGCACCATTTATACTTAGACTGTACTGTTATACATAGACTTACTGTGCATCAGTAAGTCTCAACAGCCAGTTTAATAGACTACTCACATAAAGTTAGGGATATTTGGCTTGCACTCCAACCTTTACAGGTGAACTTAATGTGACTTTGTCTAAACTTTTGTATGCACATGTCCAAATGTTCATTGTTTCAGTACTTTTTGTACAATTTGCTGTTCTCTAACATGGAGCTTGACGGCAAAATTCACAACTGGTGTTTTATCCATGAATCGACCAATAAATTTCCTGGTTCAACTAGAATTTGTATTTTAACAGTCCTCTTCATCATCAAGGTGTACCAATATGCTTTAGACTTTTTTTCTGCCATTCATCAGCACAGGGTGCACTATGAATGGCACAGACAGCACATTGAATGTAGGTAGGCTATTATAGCTAAATGAGAAAGTCCTATCAGGTTAGGTTGCCATGATTCTAATTCTATAGAATCAATCTCTTTATCCTATCTCTCTCTCTCTCGCCCACTGTCATTTAATCACAAAATATTCTGATTCTGTAGAATCTTCTCTCTTTCCTCTCCACCTCTCCCTCCCTTCCCCCTTTTCCACCTCCCCTTATCTCTCTCTCTCTCTCTCTCTCTCATCAAATGACCTAAGATTGTTATTCTACAGAATCTTAGTCTCTCTTTCCCTCTTTCTCTCCAACTCTCCCTTTCACACACACCTTGTCTCCTTTCTTTTCTCTCACTCTCTTTCATTGAATCACTAATATTCTGATTCTATAGAATCAGTGTGTCTCTTCCTTTCTTTTCTCTCTCTCTCTCGTCTCCTCTCTCCTTTTCTCTCCTCTGTCTCCTTTTCCCTTTCTACTTCTCTTCTTCTATCTACCTCTCCTTCGTTTCTGCTCTCCTTCTATCTACCTCTCCCTCCTTTCTGTCTCTGCTTCTATCCATCTCTCCCTCTCATCCCCTCCTTCTATCCACCTCTCCTTCCCTTAATCTCTCCCCTTCTATCCACCTCTCCTTATCTTCCTCTCTCTCTCATCAAATTACTTACGATTCTGATTCTACAGAATCAGAGTCCCTCCTCTCTTCTTCTCTCTCCTCTCTCATTCTCTGCACCTTTCCCTCTCTTTCCCTTCTCCTTCTCTCCACTTCTCTCTCCCTTCGCCTTTCTCCTTCTCAGCACATCTCCCTCCCCCCTGTATCTCTCTCTCTCATCAGACCACCGAAGATTCTGATTCATTAGAATCTGAATTAAAACTATGCAATATGGAATCACTCATCTCTACTCATGAGTGACAAAAAACTTTCATGGGCTCAAAAGAATTAGGGAAATCATCAGTGATTTAGAGTACCCCCATAAAATGATATTTATACGATACCTTGTACTTTTATATGTGCCTTCTCTTTCAGAGTCCACTGATTTCAATAAACATTTTTTTACCAAACAACTGGCAGCCACAATATGTGAATTAGACTATACAGTAAGAAGGTACATTACTGTATGCTCAATTTGTCAAACGTGATCACTTTCATTTTGTGATGTATTATGAATAGATGAATCTTCCTATGCTTATGATTGCTTCAACCTAATTATCCATCACTTGTGTGTTTTCTATAATTCCATCTGAGTTTATACTAAACTACACATGCATATATTGCATGCCATGAAATATAGATGAAATACCATTTATGTATCAGTTTAAGAATTAATGTAATAGTTTGCAGAGGGTAGATCAAAATGGCTGAGACTACAACAGCTGTTGAAGTGAGCATTGAAAAACCTATTGAAATATTAATATCTTATCTCATCCCTAAAGCTATTGATGGCAGTTATAAGAAGCTCTGACAGAGAACTTTCAATACTGCACCTTAACAATACAGTTCACTTAATAAGGCACCTCAGCAATAAAAAAGTCAGAGTTTATCTAGAGTGCATAATACATTTTAGATGGAGTAATTAGGTTATGGGTGCATGAACTTCAGCTCATTTAAGTGCATTAAAATAATCTTCCGAAGAATAATGGCCCTTTCAGAAATAAGGGCATCTAATCAGGTGTAGCATGCTCCATTGAGATTTTGTGCAAAAGACTTGCTGACATTTGAAAATGAACATAATTATTAAAAGTTCTTCAGAAAATAATGTATTTTTCCAAGATAATACCTAACTGCTTTAATTTCAACGTACTTCAAAATATATTACAGAAAACTAAGACTCATACAATAAAAGAAATATCTATATGCTCTTCATGTCCCCATTATAGGTGATATATAAGGTGCACTGCTTACAGATGTAATCCTTGTTCAAAACAGCCCTAGCAAAAGAAGTCTAATGATGTCAGTATCAGATGCTCTGTATCTTAGCAACACATGAAAGAAAGGAAGAAATACCTTAAATAGAGCACACAAGAGAAATTTCAACAAGCCCTATCTGTGACTGCTAGCATATACTATCAGTAATCTGCTCATGTCAGCAATTTATATTTTCATATTATATGTCACATCCCATATATTAATTTTTCAGGAAGAGGAAAAATACAAAAATGCAACATCTTGAGAGTTACAGGCAGTAAAGGATGAAGCAAAAGGGAAAGAAAAATGATTGAGTATCAATATGGCTCATTCCAGGTACATACTTGATCACAACATGCAACTGTGCACGACAGTAAATTGACTAAAAATCTGCAATATGCTAAAAGAAAGCAAAAACTAGAAGTAATTTCCAAAAATAGGAGGCTATATCTGTCCTTTTATTTTGGCTTTCAATACTGCTTCAAGAAAACTGAATGTGTGGCCAAATCCTATTGGGTAAAACTGGAGCTTCTCAATCTATTCCTACTGGGTCCTCACAAGCCATCAAATGGTGAGATCCCATGATTGGTCATAGTCATGACACAATTTATGAAAATACATAAATTCTCCTAAAACACGTAGAACATCAAATTAAGCAGAAAATGAATCAGTTATGTTGCTAAATCAGAGATTGGTTTAATGGCTTATACAGAAGTAGATGTGGATCTGCTTTGTCTCAAGAATATATTTGACTTGAGACTACTCCTAAGGCCTCATGTACGCCGTGGTTTTTGTCCGCATCAGATCCACATTTTTTGAGTGTAGGATGCGGACCCATTCACTTGAATGGGCCACAAAAGATGTGGACAGCACAACATGTGCTGTCCATATATATATGTCTGTTCCGCAGCACCAACAAAAAAATAGAGCATGTCCTATTGGGTAGGATGTTCCATTCCTCAAAATGCGAAATGCACATGGGCGGTATGCATGTTTTGCAGACCTCAAAAACGGCATTGGGAATGTGCATGAGCCCTAAGGAGGTTATCTAATCAGCACCCCCGGTCTTCACCATTTTACTCCTGCGCAGGCATCTGGACTCTGCTTTGTGGGAACTATTTGGCTAATCCCTCTTGGAGTAGTCTCTGTTCAAGTGACTGCTGGCCCACAGGTGTCAGTAGAAAAACTATAGTCAGGAACAAGCCAAGTCAGGTCAGGCAGCAAAAGGTCAAATCCAGTATCCATAGGATATAATAACATATACAGCACAGGGAACTGAACTAGCAGATCAGACACACTATTGCTCAGCCACCTTTCAAGGTACAGGTACTTTCACACCTGTGGCATTGGACTCTGGCAGGCTGTTTCGGCGGGTGAACACCCTGCCGGATCCGTGCTGCCGCAGGTGCAGGTGTGGGGCCGGAACTATGCTCCGGCCCCATAGACTGTAATGGGGGCGGGCCACTGATCTGGCCGCAGCATGGCAAACCCTGCCGAGAGGCGGCTGGAACAAAAGTACAGCATGTTGTACTTTTGTTCCTGCCGCCTCTCGGCAGGGTTTGCCATGCTGCGGCCGGATCAGTGGCCCGCCCCCATTACAGTCAATGGGGCCGGAGCGTAGTTCCGGTCTCACACGTGCACCTGCGGCAGCACGGATCTGGCGGGTGAACAGCTGTGCACCCGCCGGAAAAACCTGCCGGAGTCCTATGCCGCAGGTGTGAAACTAGCCTTAAATAGCCTGAGACACCTTTTTTCGTTTTGCATAGGACCCCAATCCAGATACTAATAATGACTGTGAACTTCCTCCTACTGTCATTGGAGAAGCTCCTTCAATTGGAGGTTGTACTATTATTGTGGTAGTTGGTATAGTGCCCCCTCTTTTATTTCTTGTTGGTAGATTATTGCTTTGTTACTGCGGTAGTGGAGCTTTACTTTGTGTGTATGGCTGTCTGCCTCTGTTCTTTCTTTTAGCATCATCTTTCAAATTAGGTGTATATCTGCCATTTGGTTCCTCTGCCCCTGAGTCAGACTCTGATATGTCAGTGTATGACATTCTAGCGTGATCAGTCTTGGGATAAGTTTTGTTGATAAAGTTGTTGTGTTTGTTCTTATTTATATACACTTGTCTTGTCTTAAAATCTTTTGTCCCTCCCTAATGTACTTTTTGTGTTTCATTTCTTTGATCTCACTTAGAAAAGATTCTATATTTTGTTGAAGACATGTTTGCAAAGTAGCAAACTCAGGCTGTACTCAAAATTGCTGTTTTTGGTTTTATAGCTGGACTGTAATATTTGCTAATGTTCTCTTTTCTAATTCAATTAGCATCAGTTGAGAGTTTTCAGTTCGCTGTTGCTACCACCCTTATAATAAATTCAGGATTTTTCAGATAAGTAATATGTATTTGCATACCGTGATAAACCACCTTTTGTTGGAGATTTGTTTCCAAGCTAGTAATTCCCCATAGTGCTCTAATATACTTTTTGTAGGTTTTATTCATTTCTTTAAAGGATATATTAATATCCTATTTGTTTATGGGGAGATTTTCCATAGAAAATACTTGTCCAGGTTCAGCTGTAAACACATTGGGAGCTAACTTATTGGAAAGGAAGCCTGCCATATCATTTGGACGTCACTATCAACCTTTATATGGGTCACTGTTAGGGCGCTCATGCCCCAGAACACTTGCTGGATACCATTTGGAGGAACGGAACGTCCTGCATAAAATGGACAAGAATAGGACATATTCTATTCTTTTTCGGGGCCAAATGGACGCAAGGATGCGTACAGCACAGGGGACGCTGTCCACATCTTTTGCGGCCCAATTAAAGTGATGGGTCCACATCTGATCAGCAAAAAATGCATATCGGGTGCGGACCAAAACCACGGTTGTGTGTGTGTGTGTGTGAGCTCTTAGGGATGTTTTCCTTTATTTCTTAATGCAATTGTATCTAGCCCATATAAATGAAGGGTCTGAAAATGGGAATACCTATAGAACAATACATCTGAACAAAGAGGACATGCTTGGAGAGTTTTTCTTTTCAGGTAGAATGCAATTATCCTAAAAAGAGCATGCACAAAGCATATGGCAGAGCCCTTGGAATCTTTGACCAACAACATGAACCAGTTAATCTTACGCCGTCACTGATATATCCAGCAAATTGATGATGATATGAAAGAAGTACTAACTGAAGTACTATTCATTACTCAAAAGAAATCTCTGAGATGAGTTCCTCCATAGTAGAGATGAGCGAATCATTCAAAATTTCATTCGCCGAACATTCGTCAAACTTTTCATAAGATTCATATATTCTATGAATCTATTCGACAAATCTGCGTACAAATAATGCATGTGGCGTTTTGCGAACATTCGCGCACTAATAACGAACTTTCAGTTTTAAAAGGTACGCAACTTCTTTGAACACATACGCATGAGCGTACAAATTGCGTCCGAAAATGACGGGCGAGAGGAATGGTGGAGCAGGAGGAACGCTCTGACCCCTGGCTACATATGGATGCTGTATCAGCAGATGACAGCAGATCATTCGGCTGAGACTGAGATGAGCGTGCCATTCACTCCACTACCTCATCCACTTTCTCCTCCACTACAATTTTGTGCCTTGGTGGGTTAGCCTGGTGGAACACTGGCCAAGTATTGCGAATACTACAAGTAAAAGCTCCGGCTACAGGTCCTTTGGCAGTGCTGCCCTGTGCTACCTTCTCCTTTTGTTTTAAAGCTCAAGGTCTGGCTGGAACTGGACCCCTTTTGCTTATCCATTCCAGACATTTTCACTTGACTCTGTGGCCCTGCAGCTGGTCTTTGTCTTTGTCCCTGTCTCTCTCTCCCTGCCTGATTAATTACTAGCCCTGCACTGGCCCTGCACTTTCCCTGCAGTATCCCTGATGTGTAATATGGATTCCCTGAACAATTACACCCCAATTTCAACAACACTGGTCTCAGTCTTTAGGAACTTCACACACAGTGCTTCTGCTCGTCTCAGCAGTCACAGAGAAGTGATGCATCACTGGCTTACCGAGCCTGAGCCAATCAGAGCAAGCCCTGCCCACTAGGTCAGGTGACCACTTTCTTCCCGGGCTTTTGCGCACGAATAACGAACTAACAGTAAAAGTTTGCTAAGTAATTGAATTTGTACGCAACAGCGTATAGAGTAACTTATACGTAGCATTAGCGTACAATTTATCAGACAAGTATGTAGCGAATGCGTAGAAAGCCTTAGGAACATTTTCGAATTTTAACGGAGTGAATCTCCAAATATTCGTATTCGCTTCGCAGCTGAAAATTGCCAAGATTCGATACGAATCAACGAATCGGCGAATAGATTTGTTCATCTCTACTCCATAGCCATTTTTATCGCGTATGGATGCAAGGTGTCAGATGTGGTTGAAGTCTACTAGCGTTGAGTGAATCAAATTCCACAAAGTGGACTTTGAGTCGAATTTCAGTGAAAATTCGATTCGCCGCAAAGCTGAATGTCCTTGTGCTTCATGATAGTAAATTGATTTTTCCCTGAGATGGTGTAAAAAAAAAATATAATAATAATCATACCTCATCCATTTGCTTGCAACAGGACGCAGCCATCTTGAAGATCTTTCATGAAATCCTGTGCACGGGACGTATGACATCACCACACCGACCGACGTGAAGATGTTATCACGGACCGCGTGAGAATTTGCGTCAGATCTTCAATCATGATGGTGGCACCTGAACTGTCGGAAGCAAATTGAAGAGTTAAGCATGATGTAATTAGTTTTTTTTAAAAATTTTACACTGTGTTATTACTGTCAGATGTCACGATCAGCTATGAATGCAGCAACTGAGGGGTACAATGACGGGGAGTGGTGAAATTGGCACTCCCTGTCATTGCACCCACTATTAACAAATAAATGCACTTCATGGTGAAGTAATTCATCACGTAGCAAATTTTTTTGTACAATTTGATGAAGCAGTCAAATCAAATTTTTGAATAGTTTGCTTATCTCTAAAGACCACGGTAGTGGATTTCCATCCCTGTGGAAGGTGCTTATACTGTACTTAAATGAAAAAGACAAAAGTATTTACAAACCCAGTTGATAATAAGAAATATACCATCAGGCAATTTATTAATTTTCATAGTAGAGGAGTGGCACGTATATGTTACCCAATGTGCATGCTCCATAATTTGTGTTGGGAAAACCATACAGGAATTAAGGAGACATATTTCCAAACATATCAGCAATATTATTACTAAAACTGATACACCTACATAGCAGGTGAGATTCATATGCGGAGTAGATGTAAAATGCTTCACTTTTTGAGGAGTCAGCTAGAAGAAAAGACGCAATGCAGTGGATATACAGATTAGATACAGACCACCATCATTAAAACATTGCCTTTATTAGGACATACTTAAAAATACCTTTAAGTGCCTTATAAATACAGTTTGGGGGCACTATGAAAGAGAAAATATTATCCCTATTTTTCCCTATTCTATATGCCCTGCCTAGAATGGAATGGTCACCCCAATATGGGTGATCCCGTGTCAAGAACCTCCTATTGACCCTGGTCTGCCCCTGACACAAGGATAGAGAACCACCGCCACATACTGAATATGTCAGTCATGATATCTCAGGGGAAAAAAAAACAAGGCCCATTTGTACCCAAATCAGCAAGTATTTCCTCTTATCTAGGTACGGAAAATGGGTTAAATCAACAAAATATTTCAGAATCTGAGTGGGTACTTCAGAATCTGAGTACTGTAGGATAATCCCAGAAGATTATAAATTCCAAAACGTTTCGCTCTACAACAAGTACACAATTCACAGAGTGTATGTTATTAAATGGGTTGTGGAGAAAGGAAAGGTGTGGTTTAACAGAGCGGAGAGGAGAAGGGGCCCTAATCGATTCATGATCGTACACTACTCACATAAAGTTAGGGATATTTGGCTTTTGGGAAAAATTCATGGAAGACATAAAAAGTTCACATTACAGTGATATTATATCATGAAAGTAGGGCATTTAAATAAACGCATTCAATGATGATTTTCTTATCTTAAACAATTTATTGAAACAAAAGCCAACAACAGTGGTGGGTATACCCCCACAAAAAGTCAATATCTCAATAACTTGTCATGTGGCCTTGAGCATCAATTACATCTTGTCAACGACATCTCATTCTGCTCACAAGCCGTGTTATTGTCTGCTGAGGCAAGGAATCCCACTCTTCTTGAAGGGTGGACCTCAGGTCATTGAGGTTCTGGGGTACAGAGTTTCGAGCCTCTACACCGCAAATTAGCTGATCCTATAGGTTTTCAATGGGATTCAGGTCTGGAAAAAATGCAGGCCAATAAATCTGTTGTACCCCAATCTCCAGCAGCTGTTCCCTAATGATGCGACCTCGATTAGCTGGCGCATTGTTGCCCATGAAGATAAAATTAGACCTGTGTTGTTTATGCAGAGGCGCAATGACTGGATTAATGATGTTATTCAAGTAGTAAGGGCTTGTCACTGTACCATGGGCTTGTCAGTGTATGGCAGTTCTGTATTGACTAGACACACCTGCCCATACTGTAACACCAGTATGCCAACCACAAAATGAGATATGCAGAAAATGTCTGTATGTGGGTAAGTACAGTGAAGAAAACAGAGGTGGTTATTAACTGATGCATAGTGTGGGGTAACAGGGGTCCCTATCCTTGATGTCTTGCCAACATCATTGGTAGCACATCATTTCTGCTCAGTGTGGGTTTAATCAAATGACATTTCAAGTCAGTGAACAGCACTCCCACTGATGTCCCAAATCATCAGCATAGATGCTCCCACTGAGAGCTCCATGCAAGATGATGACACTCTGATGGTCTAATAACAGTGTATTGAATCTCTGGTCTGACGCGACTGGACTATGGGTGCCTCTCACCTCCCCTAAATGTGCCTGGAATTGTGTAACATTCATCTAGTTCCATAGGGCATTGTTCACAATGAAGCAGTCATCAGTGTGGGATGTGGCCAAAGGACCTCCACTTCTATCCCTTTCTCTCACTCTTCCAGTATCTCTGTTGCAACCTGCTGATGACACCGTGTGACAATCTAAGCTCAGTGGCCACTTCCATCCGAGAACATCCTGCTTGAAGCCTCACAATGGCGAGGTACTGTTGATTAATAGTTAGGTGTTGTCTTGGTCTCATGATGTCAAAATGTGAACAGCATGATGAGGAGAACTGTTTAAATACCAATTTTAATTGAACAAGGGAATTTATTGGGTGATTCATGGATCAAACCCCTGTTGGCAATTCTGCCTTTAATCTCCTTGTTAGAGAACAGTAAGTTGTGCAAAAAGTACTGAAACATTGAACAGTTGGACATGTTTATTCAAAAGTTTAGAGTAGGTCACATTAAGTGCGCCTGTAAAGGTTAGAGTGCATTTTACGTTCATCCTGAAATTTCACCCACAAGCCAAATATTCAGAACTTTTTGTGAGTAGTATATTTGGGCAAACAGAAATCAGATACACCAAAGTATATAAACAAAAATAAATAAATAATAATTTACATATAAAGGAAACAAAAAAGAATTATATCTATTATTGAAATGGCACAATAGTGTTCCATGGGGGTCATGACTAAGGGTGGCTAGAAACCTCCTACCTAGGTGTAAGAAAGGATAAAGAAACCTAAGTGAATTGTAGGCAGTTTAAATGAATTGTAGGCAGTTTAAATGAAGGCAGTAGGCAGTTTAAATGACGCATGCAAATTCAATACATTCATAGAGACCAGAGGAGGTCATAGTGTATAAATGGCAGATCCATCATGATTCCTTCTGTTTAAGAATCTTATAAATATTCCCCCTCTCTGATGGAGGTCTTGATGACCTTGATCATCGAGAAGGCTAAAACCCCAGGATCTTCTGCATGGTGAAATTCCACGTCTGGCTAGCAGCTTATCCCCCTTTTTCCGGATGTCCCCAATGTGTTGCAGAATCTGTTTCTCTTGACAGATCTTACCCACATATTTCAATGCTTATTGCAGTTAGCAAAACTACGGGACCCAAAGGTCTTACTAGCAGAAGTGTTTGAGAACTTGTTTCCAGTTCTAATAAAGGGACAGACTCTACATTGTCCACATTTAAAACTGCCTATTTCTCTATTCTTGAGCCACGTGTCAAGATCTTTGGCCATTACATTCAGGTTTCAAGATCCTGAATGTAATGGCCAAGGTATCAGATAATACTCCATTCAGGACTGGGTCTGTTTTTAATAGGGACAAATATTGGTTTAAGATTCCCCTAACTTGATATGGTGCCTATGATTCTAATGATATTCTGACGTTTTGTTTCTAGACTGAAATAATGAGGATCAATCATATCTTCTGGCATAGTTCCAAGCGTCTCTTAGATGTTCATCTGGGTAACTCCTTTAAAATTATCATACACGTTAGATGCTTCTTGTTCAAATTCCCCCTGCAGGAAGCAGTTCTTTTGAACGCTGAGGAACTGACCCTTGGGAATGCCTTTCCTCAGGGGTTTCAGATGGAAACTTTCCCACCTGAGAAGGCTATTAGTAGATGTTTTCTTACAATAGAGAGTGTATTAATTTGTTGATTCTCCCCTTTGCTAATACGTGTAAATATGAGAAGTCGGAGTATGAAGTTATTGTGATCTCTTGATTCATTACTCCTAGAGTCTAGGAAGCATTTAGGGGCAGCCAGCCCTTTAT
The DNA here is from genome assembly GCA_900303285.1 of Rhinella marina. Classification (NCBI taxonomy): domain Eukaryota; kingdom Metazoa; phylum Chordata; class Amphibia; order Anura; family Bufonidae; genus Rhinella; species Rhinella marina. The sequence goes on from ONZH01004030.1 coordinate 17,188, forward strand.
TGTGGGGTATTCAGGTGTACAAGGCTTCGACATTTGACAATTGATGTCCGCCCTGTGTCTGGTTCAATTATAATACCCACTAGTCCCTTGAGTAAATCCATGGTATAATGCAGATAGGATGGTAAGGCCAAAACAAAGGGGTATAAAATTTGATCAATATATGTCTCTGCATTTTGGGTCAAGCAGTCGATACTGGAAACTATAGGTTGGCATTTAAGGGGGTTTAGGCCCTTATGGACCTTCGTGAGTCCATAAAACGTCACATCTTTAGGCCCCATTCACACGACTGTGTGAATGGGGCCGTATCTATTCCGCAATATTGCAGAATAGTTGCGGCCCCATTCACCTCTATGGCGTGCGGGGAGCGGGGAGCCGCCGCATGGAGCTAGCTCCGTAGCTCCGTGCCGCGGCTCCATATGAAGCATGTCCTATACTTGTCCGTGCGTGCGGACAAGTATAGGCACTTTGAATGGGGCTGCCCGGCGTGTGTTCCGAGCGCTGCGGAACACACGCTGGGCGCCCCCCGTACTGTTACGACTTACTACAGTCAATAAGCCTGTTCTCCAAAGCTTTATGCAACAGCAGGGACAGTTGCAATGTGAATTTACTGGTCAGGTCAGATTTTAAAATCTCATACAGTAGTTTGTTTAATCAGTCAGAAGGGCCAAACACATTTCTCTATACTGTAGAAAAAAGACGGAGTGGCTGCCAGGCCTCATTTGAGAGAGTGATATTGACTAGCCACAGGAGTGGGGGTTGCATAGGAAGAGGGGGTTGCAAAGAAGTTGCAGGGGGTGAAGGGGGGCCTTCCAAAAAAATTTTCTGTGGGGCCCAGTCATTTCTAGTTATACCTTTGCATTTAAAATAACCGTGTTGCCCTCCCCTCCCCTCCTTGTTGGACGGTTTGAGTACTATGTTCTTGTTGTTACTCAGACATCTCGAACCCTCCATTTCCGCATGAGTATAATTTTTGGGATAGTGGTTAATAACTAGACTTTCTAACTCCCTTATAACAGAGTTCAAGAACAGTTCTAAATGTTGGCCCATCAACTTCTGCCGCCCATGTCACGCCCTCTTCGTTTCGACCTGGCGTGAGCATGAAGAAGTTACAGATTGCAGTGCAAAAGACCTTTGTGCCATAATCGCACCAGAAATGCGCATAAGTTACGCATATTTCTGTTTAATAAAGGAGCTCCATAGATTTTAGAAAATATGAATAAATGATAATATTATAGAAGATATATTATAATAGATAAATGTAAATTGGGTATTTTTGGCCAATGTCTTTATGGAAATCTGGATAAACTGAAACCCTTCATTTTTCTGGGTCAGCTATGTTTGCATTTTTGATAACTAAACACATTAAACAATTGCTGTATAACTAAGGCTAATTTCACACTGCCAGCATAGTTCAGGCATCCTACTCCGGCAGAGAACTGCTTGCTGGAGCTATCTGGATCTGGCATTACCGAACTTTACCTAAGTGCCCGCCGGCCCCATTGACTTTAATGGGGTTTGGTGGAGTTCCCAGCACATTGACACACATGGGTATTTGGTCAAATCCTGGGATATTTGCCAGGTAGGAGCTATATCTCCGACTGACCCCATTAAAGTCAATGGATCAATGGACATTCTGTTAATGTGCAGCAATGCCAGATCCAGATAACTCCAGCAGCTGTTGCTGCAGAGAATAGTCTGCTAGAATTATCTGGATGTTGGTAGTGTGAAGCTAGCCTAAATGAAAACTGTAGCTCCAATGAAAAGCTACATCATGAAAAATTATTCATAAAATAGTTTGTTTTTTTCCAACAGTTTTAAAGCAAATTATTTCCTCTCATTTGAAGTTTGACAAACATGTTCTATATTGCTAAATATGTAACAAAGTTGCTATTTAGCTTATTCTCTTGAAATTACATAGTTAATAGAGATGAGCGAGCATGCTCGTCCGAGCTTGGTGCTCGTTTGAGTATTACGGTACTTGTAAGTGCTCGCTGCTCGGACGAGTATCTCGCCATGCTAGAGGAAATGGCATCTCCCGCATTTTGAATTTTTGGCGCCTATAAACTCAGCCAATCACAAGCCAGGAGACTCTGCGGTACACCCAGCATCACGTGGGGCCTTTACATGTCGATAGCAGGGGTTGGCTGGCCTGATCAGGTGACCCTGGAATATACTAGTGACTGCCCGCGGTGCTCGGCTCAGATGCTGTCTGGATGTCGTTAGGGACAGAGCTGCTGCGTTTCAGGGAGAGTGTTAGGGCCTGGATTTAGTTCTCTGTTAGGCAGGAGTGATCTGAAAAGAACCCAACAGCCTTTCTAAGGGCTACAAGACATTTTTTTTGTCTCCTGGCTGGGCTGGCTGGCACTAGTAGTGCAGCTATCGCCATATATAACACTTTTTCTTTTTATTGTTTTAACTCAGTGATAAAAATCCATTTCATACAGCAGTGTGGAACCATTCTGTGTGTCACAGTTCAGCTGTCCACTCAACACAAACCACAATCCGTATTTTCTGTCCAGGTGACCCATACTGTACGTCACGTAATCAAATACGGTCTTTTGCTTTCACTGATACAGCTACATTACAAAAATCTCTGTGCGACATTTGTCTGGGTTGCAGTCAAAATAGCCACAGTCAGCAGGGGATGAGTTTGCTCTCTTCTGCACGTCACGTTAAAAAAAAAATAAAGTTTTTTTGTTGTTTTATCTCAGTGATACAAATCCATTTCATACAGCTGTGTGGAACCATTCTTTGTGTCACAGTTCAGCTGTCCACTCACCACAATCCGAATTTTCTGTCCAGGTGACACATTCTTTATGTCACGTAATTAAAAAAGGTCTTTTGCTCTCACTGATACAGCTACAATACAAAAATCTCTGTGCGACATTTGTCTGGGTTGCACTTAAGCAAACCAAGTCTGCCTAATCTAATAGTTTCAGTGCAATTGCTCCATACTGCACGGTACGTAATAACATACGTAATTTTGCTCTAACTTATCCACGTATATACAAACCACAATCCGTATTTTCTGTCCAGGTGACACATTCTGTACGTCACTTAATTAAAAAAGGTATTTTGCTCTCACTGATACAGCTGCATTACAAAAATCTCTGTGCGACAGTTGTCTGGGTTGCAGTCAAAATAGCCACAGTCAGCAGGGGCTGAGTTTGCTCTCTGATAGTTTCTGAACATCACGTTAAAAAAAAAAAATAAATAAAGTTTTTTGTTGTTTTATCTCAGTGATACAAATCCATTTCATACAGCTGTGTGGAACCGTTCTGTGTGTCACAGTTCAGCTGTCAAGTCACCACAAACCACACTCCGTATTTTCTGTCCAGGTGACACATTCTGTATGTCACTTAATTAAAAAAGGTATTTTGCTCTCACTGATACAGCTGCATTACAAAATCTCTGTGCAACATTTTTCTGGGTTGCACTTAAGCAGACCAAGTCTTCCTAATCAATAGTTTCAGTGTAATTGCTCCATAATGCACGGTACGTAATAACATACGTAATTTTCCTCTAACTTATTCACCTATATACCAACCACACTCCGTATTTTCTGTCCAGGTGACACATTCTTTACTCTCACTGATACAGCTTCATTACAAAAATCTCTGTGCGACATTTGTCTGGGTTGCACTTAAGCAGACCAAGTCTGCCTAATCTAATAGTTTCAGTGTAATTGCTGCCATACTGCACGGTACGTAATAACATACGTAATTTTGCTCTAACTTATCCACCTATATATTTTCTTGTTCAGATTGAACAAGTTTGTGGGTTTCAGTACAGCAGGCCCATTTATTTATTTTTTTTATATATAATACACTTATATACAGAAAATGTTGAACCCCAGGGCTAAGGGTCGAGGACGAGGGCGTGGGCATTCAATTACTGCAGGGGCAGAGGCCGTGGTCCTGGGCAGGGTGAACAGTACCTGCTGATGAGGGAGCAGGGGAACACCGCAGAGCTACACTCCTTAGCTTCATGTCTCAACTTACAGGGACACGTGGTAGAGGACTGTTGAAACCACAACAGTGCGAACAGGTGATGTCGTGGATTGCGGACAATGCTTCAAGTAATTTGTCCACCAGTCAGTCTTCCACGCAGTCCACCCACGTTACCCAAGGGAGCACTCCTCTGGCTCCTCCACCTCAACCTCCTTCCCCCCAGTCTGCCCCCTCCCAGGAAAATTTGGAATGCGATCCGGCATACTCTCAGGAACTGAGTCACAAACCACTTCTCAGGTTGCTGCTGACCTCTTTCCCGATGTCCAAGTTTTCCAACTGTCGCAGTCTGTGGGTGATGATGATGATGACAATGTTGACTTAGTGGAAGAAGTGTGTAAAGAGGTGTCGGACGATGAGGAGACACGGTTGTCAGACAGTGGTGAAGTTGTTGTCAGGGCAGGAAGTCCGAGGGGGAGCAGACTGAGGAATCGGAGGATGACGAGGTGACTGACCCAAGCTGGGTTGATAAGCCGAGTGCTTCTGAGGGGGAGGCGAGTGCTGCACCAGAACAGATTGGAAGAGGCAGTGGTGTGGCCAGAGGGAGAAGCAGGGCCAGAGCTGGTGCATCAGCAGCAACTGTTTCACGTAGTGAAGCTCCCGTGGAGAGGCCTAGATGTTCGCAAGTCTGGAGGTTCTTTAAAGAAAGTGAGGATGACCGACAGACTGTGGTGTGCAACCTGTGCCACACCAGGATCAGCAGGGGTGCCACCACTACTAGCCTAACCACCACCAGCATGCGCAGGCATATGAGTGCTAAACACCCAACTCAATGGAACCAAGGCCGTTCACCTCCTGCGGGTCACACCACTGCTCCTTCCGCTGTGTCACTCGCTGCCTCTCCTAGTCAACCCCTGCCCAGGATCCCGGCACGAGCGCCTCCTGCCGGAAAACCACACCTTCACCTCCACGATCCTCCACAGCATCCACCAATGTGTCCCAGCGCAGCGTTCAGCTGTCTTTACAGCAGACGATGGAGCGCAAGAGGAAATACAGTTCCACCCACCCACATGCCCAAGCCCTCAACGTCCACATCTCCAAATTGCTGAGCCTGGAGATGCTGCCCTATAGGCTGGTAGAGACCGAGGCCTTTCAAATCTCATGGCGGTGGCTGCCCCTCGGTATTCAGTCCCCAGCCGCCACTATTTTTCCCGATGTGCTGTCCCAGCCCTACACCAGCACGTGTCACAGAACATCATCCGTGCCCTGACCAACGCTGTTTCTGAGAAGGTCCACCTAACCACGGACACGTGGACAAGTACTGCCGGGCAGGGACACTATATCTCACTGACGGCACATTAGGTTAAGTTGGTGGAGGCTGGGACCGAGACTGACCCTGGGGATGCTCATGTACTGCCCACACCAAGGATTGCGGGGCCTACCTCGGTCACGGTCTCTCAGACGTACTATGCCTCCTCCTCCGACCCCTCCTCCTCCTCCACAGAATTACCATCCGTGGGCACGGCGCCTTCAGTCGGTAGCTCTAGGCGCAGCAGCAGTGCCGTGGGTAAGCTCCAGCAGGCGGTGCTCAAACTGCTGAGCTTAGGTGACAAAAGTCACACTGCCCAAGAGCTGTTACAGGGCATCAAGGCGCAGACCGATCTGTGGCTGGCACCGCTGAACCTCAAGACAGGCATGGTTGTGTGTGACAACGGGCGTAACCTGGTGGCGGCTCTGCAACTCGGCAGACTGACACATGTGCCATGCCTGGCCCACGTGTTCAATCTAATAGTTCAGCGGTTCCTCAAGACATACCCCAATCTGTCTGATTTGCTCACCAAGGTGCGCCGCATCTGTGCGCATTTCCGCTAGTCAACCACAGATGCTGCCGCTCTCAGGGCAGCGCAGCGCCGCCTACAACTGCCCGCTCACCGACTGTTGCGCGACGTGCCTACAAGATGGAATTCGACATTAAACATGTTATCCAGAGTTTACCAGCAGCGCAGAGCCATTGTAGACTGCCAGATGTCAACTTCCACCAGAACTGGTAGTCAGGTCACTCAGATTCCTCAAGTATACAATGAGGAGTGGACGTGGATGTCTGATATCTGCCAGGTGTTGAGCAACTTTGAGGAGTCAACACAGATGGTCAGCGGCGATGACGCCATTATCTTCCTCACCATCCCGCTGCTTTGCCTGTTGAAAAACTCTCTGCTCAGCATGAAGTCGGATGCTTTGCGCTTGTCACAAGAGACGGTGGAGGAAGATACGTCGCTTGATAGCCAGAGTACCCTCCGGTCTGTTTCTCATCGCGTATCGGAGGAGGGGGATGAGGATGAGGAGGAAGAGGAGGAGAATGTCGGCGAGACAGAAGAGGGTATCAGTGTTCAGTCCTTAACTCTTGAGCGTGTATGGGCTGAAGAGGAGGTCTTGGAGGAGGAGGAGGAGGAGGAGGAGGAAATGGAGAGTCAGGCCAGTGAGGAGAGAGAATTCTTGCGTGTTGGGACTCTGGTGCACATGGCAGACTTCATGTTAGGCTGCCTATCCCGTGACCCTCACGTTAGAAGCATTTTTTCAAACACCGATTACTGGGTGTTCACTCTCCTGGACCCACGGTACAAGCAGAACCTTTCCACTCTCATCCCTGTAGAGGAAAGGAGTATGAGAGTGAATAGATATCAACAGGCCCTAGTGTACAAGCTGAAACAATCCTTCCCATCTGATGCCGCTAGCGGCAGAGGGCATGGTCCTGTGGGCCAAGTAGCGGGGAGAGGAGGCGAGCAGGCAGCTTGTCCAGCACTGGCAGGGGAACGCTCTCCATGGCCTTTGCCAGTTTTATGTCACCCCAGCAAGACACTGTCACCTGTCCCCAGTCTATGCAGAGTAGGGGGAGCTGTACAGAAAGATGGTGAGGGAGTACCTAGTTGACCATACCAACGTCCTGCGTGATCACTCTGCTCCATACAACTACTGGGTTTCAAAGCTGGACACGTGGCCTGAACTGGCGCTGTACACCTTGGAGGTGCTGGCCTGCCCTGCCGCTAGCGTGCGGTCAGAGCAGGTATTCAGTGCAGCTTGTGGCGTCATCACCGATAAGCGTACACGCCTGTCAACTGACAGCGCTTACAGGCTGACGCTTATTAAAATGAACAAAGCCTGGATTTCACCGGAATTCAAATCTCCTCCGGGGGAAAGCAGCTAAAGTTTAACATTACTTATGTATCCGATTCCTCTTCTCTACTCCTCCTCCTCCTTGTCGTCTTTGCCTAATGCTGACCCAAAAAACGCCATTTTTTAGAGGTCCAACTGGCACTCTTTTACCACAATTTTTCCGGAGGTCCACCTACAGGCCCTCTCTGTAAACAATTTTTCCGGAGGTCCACCTACAGGCCCTCTCTCCAAACAATTTTTCTGGAAGTCCACCTACAGGCCTTCTCTCCAAACAATTTTTCCGGAGGTCCACCTACAGGCCCTCTCTCTAAACAATTTTTCTTTGCACCTAGTTGGGTGCTTCCCTAACATGTGATGGGTATATGCCTCGCCTTTCTCGGTCTGGGTGAGCACAATTGCCATGAAGGTAACCACCAGGCTGTTGCCTGAGAATTTGGGTTAATGGTGGGATTAGGCAGCCTCAGAGGCATCCATGCATGCTGCCCCTGCTGTTTCCTGTCTATTTCCGTAGTGTTTCCATCATTTTCTGATGTTTCCAGGTTTTCACCCAGCCTTCCCTAGGCAGAGCCTTGGTCCCCTACAAAAAATGCTCGAGTCTCCCATTGACTTCAATGGGGTTCGTTACTCGAAACGAGCACCCGAGCATCGGGAAAAGTTTGTCTCGAATAACGAGCGCCCTGAGCATTTTAGTGCTCGCTCATCTCTAATAGTTAATTTTCTTTAGCTTGACCTTCAACTGTCTTCTCTTTGGGTATGCAACACCTACTCTGCTGTTATTGATGAATAGCATACCATAAATGCTACACATAATGATTTTTAAGTGCATTTTTCACATTTTTATACAGTGCTCTATTTTATTCAATTCTATGTGCATTATGTATAAAATGCTACATACATTTTTGTGTGTAAGTTGTGTGAAAGTTATTCATTCATAGCACTACAAAGATCAAATATCCAAACAGAACGCTGCACACAGTGTCAAATAGTATTACATCACGCAAGATACAGCTAGTCAGAGGTAAAGTGCACATGAAACCGAAAGGAAGCAGAAGTGAGCAAAGAATATTACTGTTAAAATCTATAACCATATGTATTTTGGAAAGAAGAATCATAGATAGAGCTTTTGTCTGGTATGAAAAGAAAAAATGAATGGAAAACTAGAGATAAAGTAGAAGATATTATAAACAGGGAAAAAGGATAATAAAAAAAAGAATGTGTTTATTTTACATATATGTGTTTTTATTTACTTGCTTATATAGTGTCATCATATTCTGCAGTGCTTTATAGACATTATCATTACTCACTGTCCCCAGTGGGGCTCACAACCTACAAACGTGGACAAAATTGTTGCTACCCTTGCATTAAAGAAAGAAAAACCCACAATGGCCACTGAAATAATTTGAAACTGACAAAAGTAATAATACATAAAAAAAAATACAGAAAACCAACTAATGGAAATCAGACATTGCTTTTGAATTGGGATTCAACAGAATAATTTATAAAACAAACTAATGTAACTGTCCTGGACAAAAATGATGGTACATACATACCACTTGTGCAGCCAATTCGGCTGCACAGGGGCCCAGCCGATTCGGCTGCACAGGGGCCCAGCGTGGGAGGGGACCATTCTACGCAGCAGCAGGGCCAACGTAAATAATCGCTTCCATTGTGGAAGCACTGATCTCTTTATTTTCAACCATATCACCATCCTTAGGACAACGATACAGTTGACTGTTGCAGCGGGGCAGGGGAGAGGTGTCTCACTTACCCTTTCCTCTGATAGACTACAGGCACTAGGCCAGAAGTCTATCAGAGGCTGGTCAGGCAGTCTGATCATGCCACCTGAGCCAGGCAGTACAGCGAGGGACAAAAGCCGGAAGAGGCCTGATTCAGCACATCGCTGAAAGTGGCCTGGAGGTAACTATATGTGTTTTTTGTTTTTTTTTTCATTTACACTATGCCATTTCCCAATATGGGGAAGGGAGAGAGGAGCACTATAGGGTCATCTACTGGGGGCATTATATAGAGGCATTTTATACTAGCACACATTATGTGAGTACTATGTGGTAGGGAAGAGCTCTATAGGGGTATTTTATAATGGCACACATGGGAGCAGGGGGGAGAAAAGGATCTCCATGGGGGCATTATGTAGGGGCATTGTATATTGGCACACAATATGAGGAAAATGTATTAAGACTGGTGGCTGAGATGTCGGTCTTAATAAAGCCCCCTAGCTAGCGGTGGATCTGCTAAAGTTATGAAGAGGCGCAGACCTCTCCATAACTTTGGTGGATCCAGCACCAGTCTAAATGTAAGCCAGCTTCCTCAAAGATCCGGCCACAATCTGGCAAAAATGCAGAGAATTAGCAGGACACAAACCTCTGCATGCTCAGGTTTTTGTCCACTAATTCTTTGTGTCCGGCTGTTTCCTTGCATTCATTGCCAGATCAAGTGTCCGGATCGTAGTGTCACAGGTGTGAAAATAGCATTACCCTGTATTTTTTGTATTGCTGTATGTAATGTTACGAGGGAATAGGTTAGTTTGAGACTTTTGCTATGGGGGACTGGGGGGGCCCAGGCACATTCTTTGCACAAGGACCCTCTGCTGTTTGTGTCCACCCCTGATGTGAATGGGGTTGTTGAATGGCAAGCACATGGATTTCTACAAGCCCTCATGGAACTGATGTTCAGTCGCAGAAATTTTGTGCAACAAAATCTGCATGTGAAAGCACCCCAACTTAATATTTTTTTACACAACCTTTTGAGATAATCACGGCAATCAAGCATTTTCTGTAACTCAATGAGACTTCTGCACCTGTCCATAGTTACTTTGGCCCATTCCTCATCAGCAAACTGCTCCATCTGTCTCTGTTTTGAAGGGTGCTTTCTTCTGCATGTTTCAGCTGCTTCCACAGATGTTCAATATGATTTAAATCAGGCCTCATAGAAGGTAACTTCAGAATAGTCCAATGTTTTGTTCTTAGCCATTCTTGAATGTTTTTAGCTGTATGTTTTGGGTTCTTATTGTGTTAGAAGACCCATGACATGTGACTGAGACCAAGCATTCTGACACTAGGCAGTACGCTTTGCCCCAGAATGCCTTTACAGTCTTCAGATTTCATTGTCCTCTGCATAGATTCAAAAAACTCCACTTTGGTTAAAGGAGTTGCCTGCTTTTTTCTATTGATGACCTATCCTCAGGATAATAATAAAAATATGGCTGCACAACATTTCACAAGCAAACAACAGAACCAAGGAAAGGGGATCATTCTAAATTAAAATGGTATTATTCCTACTAGAAATGAAAACTGAAAAAAATAGAAGCTCTTTGTGCACATTTTTGATCAAACGTGTGTCGGGCCCATCTGCCAAGCGTCAAGGTGGCTTCCGCAGATGGTTTCCTAACACTAACAAACTGCCTCTCTTGGACTTACCTAAGCCTACACATTCAGGGCAGTGTAGGAACCAGCTGCATTTATACTCTGCTCAGAAGCCCCAGGTAGATGGGCGTTGCTCAGTCTAGACGTGGCCGCTACCCTCAATATATACCACAGGAAAATTTATACTAGCAATACATGTTCACAGGTGCATATCCATAAAGCAAGCATACAGAAAAATAATAAAAATATGGCTGCACAAGATTTCACAAGCAAACAACAGAAACAAGAAAAGGGGATCATTAAAAATTTAAATGGTATTATTCCTACTAGAAATGAAAACTGAAAAAATAGAAGCTCTTTGCGCACATTTTTGATCAAACGTGTGTCGGGCCCATCTACCAGGCGTCAAGGTGGCTTCTGTAGGAATAATACCATTTTAATTTAGAATGATCCCCTTTCCTTGGTTTTGTTGTTTGCTTGTAAAATGTGGCTGGGGCTTCTGAGCAGAGTATAAATGCAGCTGGTTCCTACACCGCCCTGAATGTGTAGGCTTACGTAAGTCCAAGAGAGGCAGTTTGTTAGTTTTAGGAACCCATCTGCGGAAGCCACCTTGACGCCTGGTAGATGGGCCCGACACATAAGCATGTCCCTAAAACCACTCCTGACATGCTATTTCTCAGGATTCTTCATGGGAAATCAGGTGTATATGTTATAGATAATATATAAAATGCATGGATTGTATATAACTAGGCATTCTATCACATGTGTAGTATTTGGACCAAGTCTGAAATGTTAACAACTATTAAAAAGCCTTTATCGATGTGAACATGAAAGAATGAAGTCCAAAATAACCTACATTTATTATAAAATAGTGGAAGAACAAAACTTTTTCACTGAAATGCAAGAGAAAGAGACCAATTGTCCCCACTTGTTGCAACAAGGAAGGCTAGAATGGCATTTTGAATTGCAATAAACAAAATTCAAAATAAACTACTCTATACTTGTTACAAAATGGCAGAAGAACAGAATGTTCTCACTGAAAAAGAAGAGAAAGAGACTAGTATTGTCCTTATTTGTCGCAGCAGAAAACTTGAACTTTCCTACTGAAAAACAGGTGTAAGAGACCAGTATTGTTCTCACTAGAATGGCATTTTGAATTGCACTTAATTGTCTTTCTCAGATAAGAGCATTTCTATAGTTTGGCACTTTTTCTTGCAAAGAAGAAATGCAAATGCCCTCGAATAAACTACAAATAGCCAGGGGCGGACTGGGAACTTAAAGTGTCCCTGGAAAAAATACTAAAGATGGCCCCGTTTTGTAGTCTGGTCTAAATTGATGGAAGGCAGGGCCAGAAATACCATATTGTGGAACATATTGTGGAACATTATTCCACATTGTGGAACCCAAAAGAGCCACATACAAAAGTCCATCACAAAATACTGCCGGCAACGCAAAATACATCTCCAAAAGCTTCCACTGGCCAGATATAAGGAAGGTCTATGGCCAATCCGCCCCTGCATGTAGCTATAAGAGTCACAGTGACCTCCAATTATCCCCCTGACTTGGGCAGCATATAGCTCAGGAAACCGACCGGCATGTAGGTAAGTATTTGAGTTTATTATTTTTTATTTGGTCTCATGCTGTTGGGACATCATGGAGATGGGTAGAGGAGCACTATTGGGGCAACTACTGGGGTCGCTAAATAGGGGCATTTTGTACTGGCACACAAAAGTGGGCATTTTCTTCTACTGGCACACATTATGAGGGGCACTACTGGGGACACTAAGAGGGGGACTTTTTTGTACTGGCACAATTTTAAAGAGGCATTTTTGCACTGACAGGCATTATAAGGGGGTATTTTTTGTACTGGTGCACATTGTAAGGGGGTATTTTTTGCACTGACAAAGATTATAAGGGGGTATTTTCAGTATTGACACACATTGTAAGGGAGTTTTTTTTGTACTGGTGCACATTATATGGGGGTATATGCTGTTGCAAGTTATAAGTAGAATTCTTACTGCTGGTTGACTATGGGGAACATATTTACTAGTATGGGCACAATGGTACATTATAACTATTGAGGGCACTATTAACAATAATTGCACTCTAGCAGATTATTTCTATTGGTGGGGCTTTTGGGAGCACTATTTCTGTGAGGGGCACCCTGAAACAGTATCATTTGAGCACAATTATTTTTGGGGGACATTATGTTTATACTTTTGGTGTCAGAGATTGCAGGGTGCAGTGTAGGGCCCTGTGTGCCATTAATTTTTGAAGGGGCACCAAATTTACAACACTTTCTGCAGTTTAGTATTTGGGAGCACAGTGAGCTCAGTATTGGGAGTGGCAGGATGGGGTGTTGAAGGTGGGGAGGATGATTGAAAAGTAGGAAATGAATGTTTGTCAAACTCTGTATGTTTGTCAAATTCTATAGAGACAAGAGATGACTGAAATAAATCATGGTACATGGAAAGAAGCAGAAGCCACATGTTGGTAGAAGGGCAGCAGCAACATTAGAAGATAATGGTCAGCAAGCCACAGCAGTGGCATGATGGCGGCAGCAGGCAGACAGTATCAGAGGCAATCAGCTAGAGGGACTTCCTTTTCAGCCACACTTGCTTGCCGTAAGCTGACGCAAGCTGCATACACAGTGTTGCCTGGTAATGTAATTGTCCTTCCTTTCTGCCAGAGGAAAACAGTCCCCCATTTTGCCTTGGTAGCGAAGATCTAAAAACATGGTTATCAAGTAATCATCAGACTGCTTGATGTGAACGATACATCTTTCACTGCATAAGCAAGTCAGCATCATCCTTTTGCAATCACCCCGAAACAGCTGTCTGCAGATGAGGTGCTGGCTTATTTAATATCCGAGTCATGTCTCAAGGCTTATTTAAAGAGCTGAACATTGACTTACAGGATAGCTGCCTTACATCTGGTGGCATTAGAGGCAGAGCTTGTTAAGTGCTCATTTGCATTCTCTTCGTCACAGAATTCCAGAGGAGCACGAATGGCCCATAAGTCTCCTCACGCTGATTAAGGCGCTCTCTCCCCAAGGAGAGATTTGTGAATGTAATTTAGGATAAGTCCCAAAATAGGACTTTATACTCAGTTGTCTGTGGTGTTCAAATTATGTTAAATTTCCCCCTTCATGGTACGAGGTTGCGGCTGCAGCACAAGAAGTACATGTCCAGTCTAATCACTGATCATGCAGATCTCTCCTGGTCACACCCAGAGGAGCTAATTTTATTAGAAATACATAATGGTGTAATCACACCCCCCTTTGTCATCAATTTTAATATATCCAATCACAATCATACAAGTATACATTAAGCAACAAATCAAATCAAAAGAATGATGATGGAGGCTGCCAATGGCATACGCATTACTTCATTTATCTGGGAAATTCTAAGCAAGTTCCTCTTTTCCTATAGACATATCAAGTGATTATGAGTCATTTTTATTTTTAAGCATACGTGACATCTAATGAAGATTAAAGATTAGAAGATATAAGAGATATGGATATAAGAACATGGAGACCACCTGATAATGAACTACAACCCTAGCACAATTTTGTTCATCAACTAAATTTCTTTAACATTTTCCTCCTCTTGAACCTAATTTGCTAATTGCCTAAAGAGAGTCTCCTAATTGGCTATATTCAGTTCAAACCAGGGCCTATGGGCCATCCCTTAACTGAGGTGTATCGATCAGGACAGACCCTATATCATCAATGCAGATCTTATATCTGTTCTCTGATGGGATGGAGAAGGAGACACAAGTAAATAAGTGTCTTCCTCCTCTTCTACACAGCCTGCTTAGGTATCCAGAGGACTCCCCCAATGACTACATTCTGACTGGATTCTCCAGATCAGGGCTGATAAGCCATTCATCATCTATGGTAGACTCCACTGGACACTCAGCATTTTTCCCTGCACTTTCCTTTAAGTTATTCCAAGTTAAACCTGGGTACCCCCCAGGTTTAATTAAATTGATACCCCCCAAAAAAAAAGATAAATAAATAACCCTGACCCTTAATATCACGTTAACACTCATAGGTTAATTGTTACCCCTAGTGTGTATTGGTGCACTAATAGCCCCCCCCCCAAAAAAAAAAAAAATGGAACTGTGTCAGCATGTGGAGATAATAAATGGATTTAGCATTAAAAGTGTGGATGTGGGATGATTAGGGTATTAGAGGCACTTGGCAACAATAGTACCAAAAGCAGAAGCAGCATAGCATAAACATGCAAGGTAGTACAATGTCTATGGGTGGTAGTAGTACTTGTTGTAGTGGATGCCTAATGATAAGAGTGATGGCAGTATGGGATTAGCAGAGAGGAGTAGCAGTTGAGGTGGGAGCAGCAGGAGAGCCATATGGTACTTGTTGGCAGGCAGGCAGCAGCATGATGATTTAACATGTCAAACACTGAACTGCCTGGGTGCACCCCCAAGCCTCTACGCTGGAGCCCATGCCCCAGCTGTACCCCCCTCGCTACACCCCTGAGCTTGGTCTAGAGCTGGCACATTTTGCACTTGCGCCCACAGTATTAGCAGCATCACTAGTTCCCTATAAGCAGATCTGGTCCTGGCAGTTTTTAGGCTTTAAGGTTTTGGCCATAGATTGCCTCCACTCTAAATTGTTACTGCAGCCACTACTCTTCTCCTCAGATTTCTCCTCCTCCATTCTGGCTGCCATGTTTGGCCCAACACACAATCAACATTTATGATATATGATGGTGGGTTCCTTGACCCCTCTATTCCCTAATCTGTATTGCTCCCACTATTACCATTACAGACACAGCTATGCATGGGGACCATAGCCTCTTCCTGAACCTCCTACTCAGGACAGCCCAGACAGTAACTGTCTTCACACTAGTCATCAAATGAGACTCTCTTGACTTTCTGCCTTAGGGCATGGGGTTTTCTTACCACTTGCCGTTTAGGAAAAATGACCCACATGGAAGGGGCAATGAAGACAGAAAGTTTTCCACTAAAAGCCTTTTTTGGGGCTGCTAGGGGAAGAAGCAGGAGGAATGCTGTGAATCCCGGTACGGAGTCCTTCCTTATTTCAAGGGCTATTTTATAGCTGGGCAGTTGTGGCTATACTTTGAATGGGAAAACAAAGTGCATTGTGTAAGACCTTGGTGCAGTGCTCTCCATGATAATGTTTTTACTTTGTTGGAATCCAAGTGATTAATTAATATTGAACAGGATTATAGAGTGGCTGGTAAGTTACTCTCTAGATTGGGGTCTACTATTAGAGGATGGTTGGGAATAAAGGGATCTCTTCCTTGCACTCCTCTTTGGCATAATTACTAGCTACAGTAATTGGATAAATTAGCTGGGGACCCTTTGTGGCAAAAAAGTACATTGTGTATGTTTCACAAGTGGTGAGGTGTGGAGAGGTACTCCCTTTTTCCTGCCTAGCACAGATGGGGAATTTAGGTAATTTAAGTTGGACATTCAGCACTTTCTAGTGTTGAGGATAGAATTTACTTCACCTTTGAATGATATGATAGGGAACCCAGGTCAAAATGTCAAGATATCTCAATTATATAAATTATTAGTTAAGGCACTATTTAATAAGCTTGTCTTACCAGGACAAAGGGCCTGGGGAACTGATTGTCCAACGATTGTGTTTGAGAAATAGGGAAATATATTTGAGAATTTAAGATTAGTGTTGCACAATTTCAATCACATATTAGTACAATTTAATATATTATATAGGGTTTATATTATGCCGATCTGGTTGAATAAACAGGGTTTAAGGGAGTCCTCTAATTGTCTACGCTGTGGGGTATCTGAGGCTAATTTTTTGCACATGTTTTGGGCTTGTTCAGAGTTTAAAGATTACTGGACTTCAATTCACAACTTTATTATCCAAAATAGGGATATTTTGGGTTCTGATCCCGTTTTCAGTAGAATGTTGGATACTGGGTGTTTTATCCAATGTAAACTGCCATATAGAAAGATGCTGCTGATTAAAATAATGTTTTTGGCCAGACTTATTATTACTCAAGTTTGGTTTTCACGGGAGACCCCAAAGTTTAAAGCATAATTATATTTGGTCAATAAGGTGAAAAGATACAAAATCTTTCTATATACCCAAAGGAATATTGGGGAAAATGGATTAGGGTTTGGGGGAAGTGGAAGGATTAGCTTCCATTTTTTTTGTTCCTTCTCCCCCCCTGCATTTTTTACATATTGCTCTCCTATTTTGAGTTTGAAGGGCTTGGAGATGCATCGTTAGGGAGGGTGCGTATGGGGGAGGTGATGGTTGGGGGAAAAAGGAATAAGAATTAATATTTAATGACTAAATTTGTATGTAGAATAATTTTCTCTGTTTTCTAAATAAAAAAATTAAAAAAGTGTAAAAGTTCTCAGCCTGCTATTAGATTATTTCCACCAGTACCCCACCATCCTCTTCCACCACTTGAACTGTCTGGAAATGACACAGATTTCAGCCTACTATTTCACATTATCACTCAGAGATTTGAAACGCTACCTTTGTATTATAAGACACATGTTGCACACTAGTGTTGCTATATTTAAAAAAAGACAAAAAAAATTGAATTGTCAGGAGATGCCTTAACACAGATTTGGGACTAGTATTTCACATTACCATCTGTATTAGAACACACATGGTGCACATTTGTATTTTGTATTGCTATATTTAGCAAAACAAAATAAATAAATAACTAATGTTGAACTGTTTGGAGATGTCCTGACACAGTCAGACTAGTGTTTCATGTTTTCATTCTGAGATTTAAAAAGCTATCCTCTGTATTGTAAAACACATGTATATTGCTATTTTCCCAAACCCCCCAAAGATCTAATTGTCTAGAGATGCCCTGACACAGATTTTGGACTGGTATTACACATTATCACTCAGAGATTTAAATTGCTACTCTTTGTATTGTATGACATACATATATTGCTATTTGCCAACCACCCCCTTCCCCCAATAAACCAAACATTTCTGTTAAAATGAAGGGCGGGGGTTGTTATTGCAGGCAGCTGCTTCTGAGGTTCTGCAGCAATTGTTCTTGTGTTATAAGCCAGTAATTGCAGCTAGAAGGCACTGCCAGTCACAACCAGCCTCAGCTCCTCACTTCTTCCTACATACCCCCCCCACACACACACTCACTTCCTCTTAGGGTCATGCATGCATCCATTTTTTATTCTCCCTCATGTTTTTTCCCACCGACATGTTCAGTAAAATGGTCCTGCTTGTCGTTTAACTGAATGCGTCCAAAGCGAACCTGAAAAGCTTTAGGTTCTTCTGCCGGACAAAATATTGGGAAGTTTATAATGAACCCGATTTGTTGCCAACTGATTCACTCATCTTTAATAGAATGTCTAGCATATATGAGAAATATTAAGCTTTTCAATACTTTAGGAATTCTACAGAATACTTAGGCATCTTGTACAATGCTTGATTTCATACATTGCCTGTAACATATACACCTGGTATATAGTACAGAAGAACTCATTTGCTTACTCACTTTTACATGATAAACAGCTTAGGCTTCAGCTACCTGAACGCACACTTCCTGCCCCCTCCCAGATCAACAGGAATAAAACTGTCTATAACCAGCATTCAGCAAAAAACATTTGGAGCCAGAGCCTTCAGCCATGCAGCCTCAACTCTCTTAAACTCATTACCTGAGCCAATTAGAGAAACATCCTCCTTGGACACATTAAAAGACTCAAAATGCAGCTCTTCAGCTTGGCATTTGAGGACAAATAACACACAGGACATTATAACAAATTGGTACATTTACCACCAGACTCTGCATGAGTCCCTTGTGAGAAAAGTGTGTTATAAATGTTTGCTGTTGTTCTTGCTTAATAACATGACAGTCCTTGAGACAGGCCAATTATTTGTGAAGCTTAACTAAGCCTATCATTGTTGACTCCAGGACTGTATTTACAGATCATGCTGCCCTGGGTATTAACATCGTAAATGGCCCAATTTTGAAAGAAGCTTTAATAGAACTGGTAATTTTATAACTGCAGTTACACTAGCTTTTGTAAGTAAGTTTAAAAAATTACATTTGCCAGTTACCCACATGTACACAAATGTTTTTTAGAATGTGTGAGAAAAAGGGTATCACCTTTCTTTCGCATACAGATTTACTAAACATTCTTGTCTGCATTTTTGAGTGTGGCCAGGTGAGTCTTGATATTCAGAGGGGATGTATTCCTCCATGCTTTATTTTGGGGACTCTACAGCATATCTCCAATGATTTTTACTAGTATTGAGCAAAGTAAAGCATTTGAAGCAGAATTCAGAAATTAGGAAAAAATTGATTTGCAGGGAATCCGAATTTCCTCACGATTCGTGGTAACTAATTAGATTTTCCTAAAATGGTAGCTACACTTGTTACAAAGCTAAAGTAATTATAGAGGAGACAAGCCTGGGAACAAAAGATAACCCATAATACCGTGTAGCGAGCCATTCTACAGATAGCCATCCCCATCCCGTGTGATGTCACAGCCCTATAAAAGCACTCATCCCGCATGGCCTTCACTAGAGATGAGCGAATCTATTCACCACTTTGTAGATTCATATCGAATCTTGGAAATTTTTAGCTGCAAAGCGAATCTGAATTTCCTTGGATTCCCTTCGTATTATTCGTAAATCTACGCAAAATTTTACTCGCTAACTATACGTACGATACGTATAAACCGTACGAAACGTACGCATTATGCGTGAGGCGGGACAATGACGATACGTGTACGCAAGAGCGGGAAAGTGAGGATACGCCCCCCTCAGAACTGGAAAAAACCAGCCCAGCCCATCGGGAACTAACTATTTGCATGTATAGGGATTGAAGACTCCTCCCTCAGTACTCCAGTACTCCACCCTCTTCTGAGTCACTCTGAACCAGTTTAGACCAGTGCTGACTGCTGACCTGAGAGCAAGTATTTACTACAACTGCAAGCATGGCTCAAAAAAAGCTACGTGACCTGCGTCCCAACTGGAATGAGATGGTCTTTGGGGACCAGTTACCAGATCCACCCCCAGCTTCAGACATCAAGAAGTCACAAGTCAAGATCAAGAGAAACCCAGCTTCGGTGCCTGGGTCATCCTATTCCTTACCAACTGCTGCTGCGACTCGTGAGGCAGCTGGAGCATCTGCTTTGTCTTCTGTGGCTGGAGTGTCCGCTAAGGCTCATTCGGCAGAGGTGGCAGGAGCGTCCACTTCGCCACCCAGGAGGAGATCCACCCCTTCCATACACCAGAACCCCATTGTTCCGGCATCTGTGATGGCCCATTCACAGACCCTCTGGGAGTATAAAACCGCAGTGGAGGACTGGGTCATACAGGTACTCAACCACCCTAGGCCAAGAGATCCTTCACTGGAACGCAGGAAGGGAACTGTGGTTTGGTTTTCAGTTGGGAGAGGATCTGGCTTCCTGCAGGATGATGAAGATGGGAAGGAATATTTCATGGGCCGCAGGTCGGTGAAACGGCCGTACCTGCCACAACATCGGCATAGCCTGTATGTGGAGGATCAGGTGGAGTACACCCTCATGGCGTCCCTGAAAGGCCTATTTGCGACCAGGGTTACCCTCCTTTCGCAGCCTCTGGTGCCTACGAGGGAATGAGAAGTGTGGCCGGATGAACCACCAGGTCCAGGGCGCTTGCGCTACCTGCAGGAGTTCCCAGATGGCGTCCTCCGGAAAAGCCACAGCCTCAGCTGGAGCCTCTGATTCCAGGAATGCCAGCACCACCACCACAGTCCTTACAGCTGGGTCAGCTGACTACGTCTTCATTCACCTTCCAATCTACGGTGATCCACCAGTACCAGCTGCCGTGGAAGATGAAGCCAGCAGCAGCCGGGGAAGCTGGGTCTTCTTCCCTGGATGCAACCTTTCCGGAACCACTGCAGCCGGAAGTTCTTACACCAGCTGTCCCTGCAGGAGGATCCGGAAAAGCTCAAGTGGCTGCAGCACTCACCAGCGTGACCACAAGTCCGAATTCAGGAACAAGAGGGCACTGGAGCTCCACCACCACAGTCCTCTGATGACAGCAGCTTCAGCGAGGAGAATTTCAGGTCCCTCATCTGAGAAACCTACTACTGGCTGTCAAGGACACTGCAGGAGGACCTATGGAAGCCACACCATGGACTGCACCTGACGGGTGAGAGCTAGTTGGCACTTGTTATCTTTGTTTGTTTGTGTTGCCCCCGTTTGACTCTCACCTAGATGGGCATGGCTGTCAGGACTCCCCCCATTCTGCAGAAAAGTCCCTGTTTGCGCCAAAGTGCGCCTATTTCCCTTCCCCCCCCCCCCCTTCTCAGGTTATTTGGGAGCCCCTTTTGCAAAAAGGGTTCTCTATTTGCTGCTATTCTCTATTATCCATGTGGATTACACATTACCTGTTTGGATTACAATTTTACCTCACGTGTATTACAATTGAATTTTGGAATATGTGTTCCGGACAGACTGTTTTATCATTGCCAACTAGGAGCCATAAGGAGAGACTCAAATGTATATCTGAGCCTTTTATGCTTACAAATGTGAAATTGATTGCACTAAAATGTTTGCATAATTATGTCTTTGCTGTATTTTAGCTACACTGTTTTTAATGGTTCAGCACTTTAGCCCATTGTGTGTATTATTATTCTGGTACTGCAATGTGTCCTATTATACACTTATTGTACTGTGTTTTTAGTAAATTATTAACTTATTGAAAGCTAGCAGCAGTAAGCACCTTATTTTTTTAGTTCATATAGTCTTCCTCTAGAGACCGTAGGCCGCCGCCTAGCCTCGTGCATATGATGTATTCGCGCATCAATAGTACGTTAAGGATTCGTACGCTAATGCTTATGTATTGCGTACTTTTAACAACGCTGACTGTACTACGTAATTTATGCAGGAATGTTCGCAAAACAACGATTATTTTTTTTTTTTTACGTAGATTCGACGAATAAGTTCGTGTAAATACAAATCTTGTCAGATATTTGGCGAATATCCGACAAATAAAATTTTGAATGATTCGCTCATCTCTAGTCTTCACCACTGTCCTGTGAGCTAAGCATAGGGAGAGATATGGCAAGGTTTCACATCACTTTTTTCCCACCCATTTAACGTATGCAAAACATTTATAACTTAAATGGATGCCTCAGACTGATGCTACACAGTGGCATCCGTTCAACATTGTTCTATTGTAAAAAAAAAAAAAAAAAAAAAGAATATGTTTTTGACCATTATAAAAAAAAAGGTATACATTTATTTTAATGGACTGTGCAGGATACAAGGACGTGGTGTGCTGCGTTTTTGTATCTTTTTTTTTTTTCCAAACATATACTGTACGTCAAATGGAGCCAAAAAATGTTATGTGAATCCACCCTTACATCAGCCGTAAACTAAGATATGTAATTCAATACCAATAAGATGGAAGCCTTTATTATTCCACTGCCAGCGTGCCAACCAATACCATCCAGTCTGCGCCCCTTAGAGGGGCCAGGTCTTAATGATGACCATCCTCCTCTTTTGCTGGATTAACTCTCAAATCATCCTTAAAGTCTCCTGATGACATATTCTCATTGATATTAAATGATATGAAAAAGGAGGAAAAGCAGATGGCAGAAGGAGTGCTCCCACCTGTGGGGCAGGAGAGTGAGGGGGTTGTAGAGGTGGTTGTACTAGAGCAGATTAATATTCAGTGTCTACTGTCAAATAACCTGCAGGAGATTTCAGGCAAGAACAGGAATAATATACATATTATTCACCCACCTAACTAACCAAACCCCCTACCAGCAACAGTCCCTGTTTAAAGGTGCTAAACAGTGTGTTCTTCATTATTAAATGAAAGGCAGCTACTTGCTAATTGGCCATGCAGTTCTTCACCACAGCATGGCCGCAACCTGGCCACAGCACGGCCACTCCGTGTGGTCATGCCCTAAGGAAAAGTGGCCTGGGTATACAGTACCTGATTTATATCGATTTGTGACTAATTAATTTGTAACAAATATAAATTATTGCGGAACTTCGGTTAAGCTGCCAAATCAGATTTTTCAAAGCTCATCTCTTACTATTGTGAGAGTAACTACTTATACTATTACATTATGACAAATAAAATTAAAGGTACATTTAAGGATATAATATGTAAGAGGAGTCTAAGGGGGTTATAGTACATTCTTTAGATGTTTCTTCTGTTGACTCTGGGTAATAAAATCCTGTTCTCCAAGGGTTAAGATAAGATCACTGTGCTAGATCCTGTTCTCCGTGTGTTAGACAAGATCATTCTATCAGATCCTGCTCCTCAAGATCCACAGGTTGAGCAAATGCCAATATGGCAGTTATTGTGATGTATTTAAATACTATAACTATAACTGGGTTGTACTAGTCTGACTTGTCTAATAACTTGTAACATAACTAGAGGTATAAATAAAGCTGAACTTCTGGCCTACAAGCAGAGAACTGCTCTGAGGCAGGAGGACTCCATGTCTGACTCCTGTATCTGTTCTCTCCAGTATATACTGCTCAGACCTAATTTGGCAACCAGCAGGTGAACTATCGGGGCTACCTTTCTACTCTCCCAAAATTAATTGATTACTCCGACACTATTAAGCATTAGCCCCAACACCAAATGCTTTTCACAAACAGAAATGTACACATAATATAATTACACCAATTAATAATACATACAGTGTCTGACTACTAACACTGTATCAGCACAAATTATTGGGGTTTTCCCAAATATTTTAAATGATGACTTATCCTCTGGAATCTAATAGGTCATCGATATGTAATCAGTGGGGGTCTAACACGTGATCAGCCAATCACCAGTTTGAGAATGGACCTGCATTTACATTAGAGCCTTCTCACAGCTTTGCCTAGGCCATGTAATGTCACTTTCATCAGTCACATGGCCTAGGTGCAGCTCAGCCCCATGGGGTTACTACCATAAAATAGCTCAATAATACTAACATACAGTGAACATAATGTCACTATATCATGATCAATAATATTCAAACAGTGTATTCTGCCACTGATGTACATATGTCAGAGAAGTCTCTAATGAGTGTGATTGGCAATCTCTTGCACAAGCAATGGAAGATAGTGAAGTCACTATGATTATTCCACAAGCAACACCAGTTGCATGTATAATTTCATTGAGGAAGATGCAATGGATATGCCTTTAGGTAATTTATTGAATGTACTTTGAGAAATGATGATAGAGGTCAAAAGAAAATCCTCTGCTAGCTCTGTGATCCATGCCTGACAAACAGAAAAAGACTGCAGGAGTAAGCATGTGAGCTAGGAATTCTGTTATAGTGTTCCATGTAGACACTGTTTAGTGTTCCTGTAGATAGGACTTTTTTTTCTGTCATGTATAGCGGAACAAAACAGAACCGTTATTTATGCCCATAGACATGTATTAGGACGTTTTGCATTCCATCCTGGAATTCCATTATATTCCACTATAACTAACGGAACACTATAATGGAATTCCTAGCACTGGTGAGAACCAGCCCTAACATAGAAATTACAGCATAGATAACTTACATAAACCATATAACAATGACCACTAGACGGCAGGAATGTACACTAAGAATAGTAGATAACGTAATACACAGAATTATATAATTAAATAAATTCTAGATGAAAACTATAGCTGGAACAGCACACAGTGACTAAATAAAGTTGTGATATAGCAACTGATTTATATCACCATTGCATTACCACCATCAGTGATGATTAATACTACCATACAGTGACTACTAAATAATACCAATATAAAATGACTACTGCATAATATCAGTTTCATTGGCGACAGAACATTGCAACCATTTAATAGCTAATAATACCACCATACAGTGACTGATTAAGACCACTATATCATGGGCAAATATGACTATTACACTGGTTGTCTGAGCCTGCCACTACCCCTCTCTCCCTGGCAGGTACAGATGCTGCTCTACTCTCTCAATCCCTTCGGTTGTTCTCTGGTTCCGCCTTCCTGTTAGCATCACCTCTGGCCGCCAGCGCAGCTGATTGTCCTTGCAGCCTGTGGCCTGCTTTTGTTCTCTGTAGGTCTCTTGGCCTCTTCCTTAGGCGCATGTGAACTTGCTCTCTTTTCTGTCCCTGGGTACCACAAGAGCACTCCCTTGTAGGAGGTTTAGTTTTCTAGTGTCTAGTAAATCAGCAAAGGTGTGAAATCCTGTCCAAATCCCTGTATTCAGAACTCCTGTCTGACAACTGACTCTGACTCCATGCCTTCTGCCCTGACATTTGCCAGTTCCTTGTATTTCTACTTAGCTGTCTGCCCCGACCACGGATCATTCTTCTGGTTACGATTGTATTCCTCCTGCTCTGACATCGACCTCTATTCAATGCTTATCTCGATGTGGCGCACCGGTGTCTCTGACCCCCATGGGTCAGCCACCAAACACAACTGGATAATCTCATAAGGTAGCAGTCTTTTGGCTCCCCTGAAACAAAGGCAAGATCCCTGTACATGGGTTAAAGGGTGAATACCGGGAGAATGCCAGGATAATGCCTTTAGGGTTAACCCACAGTCACACTGGTTGGTTATTACAACAGTAGGTAACACAATGACAGCAATAGTAAATTATCTGAGTGACAGTGACATACATAGCTAAGGGTAAACACTAGAGATGAACGAATCTATTCGCCACTTTGTATATTCATCACGAACCTTTGTTATTTCCTACGCCGAAGCGAATCCAAATCATTTCAGATTCGCTTCGTACGCTTCTTAAATGTTCTTAAATCTTTGCACACTAACGCTACGTATGCATCTGATAATTTGTACACTAATGCTACGCATCTGATAATTTGCATGCTAATGCTATGCATCTGATAATTTGTACGATAATGTGTACGTATTCAGTTAAGTAGAGCACCTTTAACAACGCTAGACTGTATGTTTGTTATTTGTGCAGGAATATTCACAGTGTATGGGTATGCTCATGCGTACGTATTCAGTTAAGTAGCGTACTTTTAACAACACTTAGACTGTATGTTTGTTATTTGAGCGGGAATGTTCGCAGAACACGACCAGAATAACAAATATTTTTTAACGCAACTTGGACCGAATAAATTCATATCCGAAGCAAATCTTTGTAAAAATTCTGTGAATATTCGCCAAAGCAAATCTTTGAAGATTCACTCATCTCTAGTAAACACATGTTTGATGGCATAAGCATGCAGCGTATTTAAAAATATACCTCACAGGCACATGTGTTATGGTTTTTCATATTTCAAAGTTTCCAAAAATTGTCCCTTATCGGGGGCAGACGATGTTTACACACACAATGTTATGGGATTTTAAAAAAGTGTCTTAGGAAAACCGTCTAAAAATTATGCCTTGACAGGGTCAGAATGCCTGCCCGCACAACACGGAAAAGTGTTGATTGTCAGAAGAAAAAGTGGCTTGTTGTGAACAAGTCTAAAAAAGATTTTCACTTTTAATTGGGAGCAGCAGCAGTGCAGTGTGAATTTGGAAAGGGTACTGATATGATGATATGACGGCATGCAGTACCAACAGCAGTGGCAGTAGAAGCAGCATAGCATGCTAGGCTGTCTATGGGTAGTAATAGTGGTGGTAGTAGCGACAGATGCTTTGTGTTAATGGTGGTGACAGTAGGGGATTAGCAGTGAGGAGCAGCAGCAGGCATATGGTACAGTACATGATGGCAGAAAGACAGCAGCATGATGGAAAAAGCAGCCTTATGGAAGGCCACAGCAGGCCACAGCAGTTGCATGATAGTGGCGGTGGCATGATGGAGGAAGCAACCATGCAGAACATGATGGTAAGTAGGTTGTAGCAATGGCATGATGGAGGTGGCAGCAGCTGTACAAAATGTGATAGTAGGCAGGTCACAACAGTGGCATGATGGTGGCAGTGGCATCAGCTATAACAAACGTGATGCTTGGCAGTGATATGATGGCTGCAGGCAAGCAGACAACAACAGTGGCAAGATGGGGCACCGCCAGCAAAGTCAAAGTCTATTCATCAATCTCAGCTGGAGGAGTGTGAAAATCTACCTGAATCCAGGCTTAGTTAATTTTTACAAAAGTTTTAAACACTGAGGACAACTGGGTCCATTTGGGTGTCACCATGCCACCTGCAGCACTGAAAACCCTCTCCGAGATGACACTGCAGGATGGGCATGAAGAAAAAGAGTGTGCTGTGCCAGTTCAGGCCACTGTTCCAGTCTGCCTGCCCAGAAGTCCATGAGGTAAGGGAACAGGGTATGTGCCAGAGACTGGGCACAGTTTAGGTAGGCATGAACCTGGGCATTGAGACAGGAGATGTCAACTTGCTGACTGGTCTCTGCCTGACGCTCCACACAGAAAAACAACTCCATCATGTTGATGAGACTATTGCTGCTGCGGCTACTGCTGCTTGTGGCGGCAGGAGGGGGTAACTCTGCAGAGAGCGGAGAGGGGCTTCCCTTTCAGACACGCTGGAAGCAGGCGTCTTCTCACCACAAGCTGGGTACACAGTGTTTGCTGGTAATAACATAACTTGTCTTTCCTTTCTGAGAGAGAGAAAAATTTTCCCATTTTGCCTTAATAATGAGGATTTAAAAGCATGACTATTCAGTAATAATCAGACTGGTTCCCACTTTCTCCACGCATAGCCAGTGTCCGACTCCTCTTCCTCCTCCTCAAGTGGCAGCACCACCACCTCCTTTCCCATGGGAGTTTCTCCTTCTGGGTCTCCAACAGCTACAGGACAGACAGCAACATGTGTTAGTGGTTCCTCTTACTCTTCCTTCATCGCCACCTATTGCATGAGCGCCAGCCTCTCTTCAAAAATACATCTGAGGGGGATAATGTACAACTGCAGCATGAACAGCATGAGCTGCCACTGCCCAACATGGAAACAACACATGCTTCCAGCTGAGGCTGCCTGGTGCATGACCAAATTGTTTACTGCTTTGCTCTGCTCAGACAAAAGCTCCGTGTGTGCAATGTTGAATTCCACTGAGTTGGAACGTTGCGGATTAAACAGTATAGCTGCAGATATTTCTGATGCTGCAAGTCCAGAAGAGCGTTCCTCACCACATGAGAATGGGTGAAAAGAGGGATAGTCTCCTGGACATTGCCAGCACCTTGTGCAAGCCAGTGTGTTTTTTTAAAAGGCCATGCAGGGAACATGTGTTAAGTCCACTTGGTTCAGGGTGGCCAGTAGGTTGTTCCCATTCTCTCTCATGACCTTGCCCAGTTTGAGTTGGTGGCATGATAGCCAGTTTGATGTTTGCTACTTTATGTACTTTAGCTTCAACTGCTTGCTGTTGTGGCTACTGTCGCCCAGGCTGATCAGCTCCAACAAAGCATGGCAATGCTTGGCTTGACACATCTGATAGGAAGGAGGGGTAGTGCAAGTGACATTGTGCCTTATTGCTGTTGGGTGAGCGGGACTGTGTCCATGTATGGGGGTAGAGGAAGCAGATAAGTGCCTGTTGTGGGAACCAGCCCCATGATATGGTGGGAGGGGTCAAAAGGACCTGCCCATGTTGCTGGGGTACCGCCATTTTGTCATAGCCATGCTGGGGCCTGCACTATGCAATAAATGCCTGATGCTAAATTTCTGTGTACTAACTTTCCACATAGTTGAAATTTAAACATTTTTTTTTTTTCGCAGGGAAGGTTAAAATTCACAGGCACCATCATGTCTCTAATCCCTGAAAGTCAATTTCTGGGTACTCACTTTCCACACTGTTGAGTCCTAGGAGGCCCAAATCAATTCAGGTCCTAACCAAACTTTTTTCAAAAATTGAGTGAACTGGACCAAAAACGAACTGGTTCGCTTATCTCTAAGCTGCAGCTTGTAAAGCACCTCAAGCTCCAACCCCAGTCTCAAGAGGCCTCGCTCACAAAACAAGATGTCTTCAGCCTGGCAGGTACGTACCTCTACTCCACTATCTGTACTCAAAGATATCACTGTCTCATCTATGGTGTTAAACAGGACTGCAGGTGACACTACTATACTATAGTATCCGTATTATACAGCCAAATGTGTCAGACGATTGTTGGGAGGGAAGCATGCTTGCTAGTGAAGAAGACCGCTGCTATTACATGCAGCAATCTCCTACACAACATGGGGAGGAGTGATCGCTATGCCATAGCTCGTCCCCATGCTGTATAGTGGTTTGCCAGCGGCAGATTAAGATTAGACACCACGATCTGCTGCCTGCCAACAATAATTTTTTTAACATGTCAAAAGATTTGGATTGCCCGAGGAATGAGTGTTTGCTCGTTCATCAGAAATAGGCGGCAGTATTACACTGCATACAAACGTTCATTAGTAATCATCTACTGAAAAATTGGCAGGTCTAAATTAAAACTTTTTTCATCACCATATTCTGACCCTTATAACTAATTTGTATTTATGCGCACGGAGCTGTGTGACAGCTTTTCAGTGATACCATTTTGAAGTGTGTGTGACTTTTTGATCACTTTTTATAAGAAGATTTTGGAAAGCTGAACAGTTAAAAAATGTTGAATTGGCTGTTTTTATTTTTCTTTCTGTTACGCCATTCACTGTAAGGGACTAATATTGTTATATTTTAATAGACAGGTTTTTTTTTTTCTTGTTTAGTATTTTTATTTAGATTTTGGGGAAAGGAGGTGATTTGAACTTTTATAATTTGTTATATTTTTAAAAACGTTTTAACTTTTTTTTAAGTCACCCTGGGTGACTATAACTGGCAATCATTGTGTTCTGTGATGGCTATGTAATATAGATGGCTATATAGAACATTTCATTTTTAAAGGGTTATTCTCATTTTAGACAATGGGGGCATATCGCTAGGATATGCCCCCATTGTCTTATAGGTGCGGGTCCCACCGCTGGGACCCGCACCTATATCGAGAACGGAGCCCCCGAAGTGAATGAGGGCGCACTGCGCAATGCGCAGCCGCCCTCCATTCATTTCTATGGGGCCGCCGAAAATAGCCGAGCGCTGGCTCGGCTACTTCCGTCGGCTCCATAGAAATGAATGGGAGCCGACCGCGCATGCACGGCCCGGCTCCCATTCATTCCTATGAACGGCGCGGGGAGCTGCGCCTGGTGGTGGCCGGACCCCCGGAAACCTGGGGTCCTCCAGGCGCAGCGCTCCCCGCTCCGTTCTGGCTATAGGTGCGGGTCCCAGCGGTGGGACCCGCACCTATAAGACAATGGGGGCATATCCTAGCGATATGCCCCCATTGTCTAAGATGAGAATACCCCTTTAATATAACAATACAGTGCTGCCACCTGGTGGTCTGTATTGGTATATTTTACTAATAGCCTGTTTAAAGAAGTTGTAAGGAGTTGGAGACTCTCTGGGTCTGCTTGCAAAATAAAAAGGCATCTGTTACCAGAGTAGGTGCTATCTATAGGCCTCCAGGGCAATCTGAAGAGCATGACATTATGCTGGTGGACGAGATTACTCAAATGGCAGTAAAGGGAGATATTGTAGTTATGGGAGACTTCAACATGCCTGATGTTGATTGGAATATCCCTTGTGCGTCCACATGCAAAAGTAGGAACATAGTAGAGGCCCTGACGGGGATGTCCCTAAAACAGTTGGTGAAAGCGCCAACTAGAGGTGAAAATATCCTAGATCTAGCATTTACAAATGGGGATCTGGTATCTGAGGTGAAGGTGAGAGAAAATCTGGGTTCCAGTGACCACCAATGTTTGTGGTTCGAAATCCAAACTGACAGTGAGAAATCACATTCTGCAATCAAAGTATTGGATTTTACGAAGACCAAGTTTGAGGTTATGGGAGAATATGTAAAGAAAGAATTAAAAGGGTGGGATAAAACAGCAAGACCGAGTGCTCAGTGGAAGGCATTTAAAGAAGTCCTCTTAAAGGCAACTAGACTATATGTTAGACAAATTCAAATCCACTATGGTTTACTAGAGAGGTAAGAGCTATAGTGAATGATAAAAAGTCTGCTTATAAGAGGTATAAAGAGTCTGGAAGTGTAGCAGACAGAGAAGTGTATAAAATTATACAGAAGAAGACAAAACAGATTATTAATGCTGCTAAAGCTTCAAAGGAGGAAGAAATGGCCAAATCTGTTAAGGAGGGTAATAAAACCTTCTTCAGATATATTAGTGACAGGAAGAAGAAAAACTGCGGCATTACAAAACTTAGCAATGGAAAAAATCTGTATACAGATGGGGATAAGACGGTCGCTGACCATCTGAATAACTACTTCTGCTCAGTTTTTTCAGATGGCGACTTTCATAATCAGAACATGGCTGGACATAGCATTGCCTCTAGTTGTAAGGTTTCAGCCCCAGTGTTTTCAGAGACCGATGTTCTAGAGGAAATTGTCTGGCTAAAGTTAAATAAGGCAATGGGTCCGGATGGCAACCACCCCAGAGTTCTTAAAGAACTCCGATCTGCGATTGTTGGCCCCCTGACTGATCTGTATAATCAGTCCCTTCTTACAGGAGATGTTCCTGATGATTGGAGAATGGCAAATGTTGTACCCATTCACTAGAAGGGTAGTAGAGAAGAAGCTAGTAACTATAGGCCAGTCAGCTTGACATCTGTAGTGGTAAAAATGATGGAGACTCTTCTAAAAAAAGAAGATAATTGACCACCTAACAACAAACAACTTGATGGACCCAAACCAGCATGGCTTTACTGAGGGCCGATCATGTCAGACTAATCTCATTGATTTCTTTGACTATGTAACTAAAGTGCTGGATGAAGGTGGTGCTGTGGATATCGCCTACCTGGATTTCAGTAAAGCTTTCAATACGGTTCCCCATAAAGAGCTGATAGAGAAGTTATCAAAAATTGGACTTACCCCTGGATAGTTCAGTGGATCTGCAGTTGGCTGAAGGACAGATACCAGAGGGTTGTTGTTAATGGAGTATATTCTGAGCAGAGGCTGGTTACAAGTGGGGTGCCACAAGGATCTGTTCTGGGTCCTGTTCTGTTTAACATGTTTGTAAGTGACATAAGGGATGGCTTGTTAGGGAAGGTTTGCTTGTTTGCTGATGACACAAAAGTGTGTAATAGGGTTGATGTTCCAGGAGGTGTAGGTAATATGGAGAATGATTTATCTTTATTAGATAAGTGGTCAAAACAATGGAAACTGCAGCTCAATGTTTCCAAATGTAAAATAATGCACTTGGGGAGAAGAAACCCTCTATCTGAGTATCGTATTGGCAGTTCTATGTTAACAAAGACCTCAGAAGAGAAGGATTCGGGGGTAGTCATCTCTGACAGCCTCAAAATGAGTAACCAATGCAGCCAGGTGGTAGGGAAAGCAAATCGTATGCTTGGCTGCATAGCTAGAGGTATAACAAGCAGAAAGAGGGAGATTGTGATCCCTCTGTATAGAGCTCTAGTGAGACCACATCTGGAATACTGTGTTCAATTCTGGAGACCTCACCTGCAAAAGGATATTGCTAAAATAGAACGGGTCCAAAGAAGAGGTACAAAAATGGTGGAAGGTCTAAAGCATAGAACTTATCAAGAAAGACTCAGAGTTCTTAATATGTACTGGAGGAAAGAAGAGAAAGGGGGGACATGTTAAAGGACTGAATAAAGTTCAGGAGGGAAGGGTTATTAATAAGAAACAGAACACAAGAACAAGGGGGCACAATCTGAGGTTAGTTGGGGGAAAAATCAAGAACAACATTAGAAAATATTATTTCACTGAAAGAGTAGTAGAAGCTTGGAACAAACTTCCAGCAGTGGTGGTTGATAAATCCACAATAACTGAATTTAAATATGCCTGGGATAAACATGTATCTATCCTAAGATAACAATAAAGGAATAATAAAAGGGCAGACTAGATGGACCAGGTGGTCTTTTTTCTGCCGTCAGTCTTCTATGTTTTCTATGTTTCTAAAAGCTTGGTCTATTAGTATAGCGTAACAGGTTGCTCCCATCTCAGCTGGGGAGCGCTTTTACGGGAGCGCATATCTCCCACTTTCAAACCACTCAGATACAGTGGTCACATTTGATTTATGGCTGATCACATACATCTGTTGCGGGTCGCTGCTGTTTGAAAGAGCAGAAACCCGGCGGTTATGGTGTCTGCTGCACATGCATGTTCAAAGACGTGACTGGCCATACATATATGGTGGTGGTAGTGAAGGGGTTAATTCATATTCTAACAAATTATATATATACAGTACAAGTGTACAATTGGAACTGACAATGTGTGATAGTCATTTTAATATGGCATGATAATGAGAATCACATTTTGACAAACCAGTGTCACTACAGTAATTTGCATAATCAGTTTTAGCCTGAGGACGCACTCCAGTGTACAGTATGCCATTAAAATTCTTGCTGTTATCAGCATGGAAGGGCAATGATACAATCTATGCTTTTTAACTTAATTGTGGCGTACATGACTGAATAGTATATTCAGAAACAGTTCAATTTAGCAAAAACAATTTTTAAGCAATAGCTACATCATATGTACCGTACCTTGTTCTACCTTCCCAAGTGATGCAATCCAGACGGATTGTAAAGGAATAGGTATTTACCATATGTTTTATCTATTTTAATAGACAACCAGGCTCATAACTGTCAGACATTCTCCCTTGTTTTATGTTGCCATTAGAAGTTGGTTTTGCAAAGAATTGTAAAGGAGAATTAAAGTAATGGTAATGAAGCAATTTGTGTGCAGCATAAAATGAAGCTTACACATCCTTGTGTTATTTCAAAGAGATTTTTGATCTGACAGTGAAATAATTACAAGGGTTGTAAAATGCATTATCCGGATACTGTATGATTATCAGCAGTCCAACAAGAAAACATTCCCCGCTCGTCAGTTTTCTGGTGTATAAAATGTGTACAAACCTTGTGTTGGCGACATTTTAAATGCCATTGCGCCTAAATGTAGGTGCAATTGACATTTCTACTAGTCCTCCACACATTCCCGAAAAGGAGGTGTGACTAGGATGGAGTCAGCAGGTTTGGCATATTTATCTCTTTTATGTCAGTTTTCTGGTGGTAAAAGAAGACTGAAATCTACGCCATCTCCGAACTGGCATAGATTTCACTTTAAGAGCATGGACTGGCAGACGATGCACCTTATTTATGATGAAGCATGCACCTTGTAACAAATTAGGCGCATCCTCCAGTAGTACAAAGGATATCATAACTAGTGTTGAATGAATCAAAGCATCCATATCTATCTATCCTATCTATCTATCTATCTAGAGTATCTATCTATTGGCTTAATGTGCGTCAGACTTAGTCTTAACTGGTGGTTTACTATATTGTCGCGTTTCTCTTGTTCACCTGCTGCGCTATTCCTACCAAGGGCTCATTCAGACGACCGTATGTTGTCCGCGAAAATGCGGATACGTTTTTTTGCGGATTACTGACCCATTCACTTCTATGGGCCCTTTTTTTCCATTCCATGGCTCCGCAAAACAAATTAAACATGTCCTATACTTGTCAGTGAAAATCAGGACATAGCCCCATTGAAGTCTATGAGTCCGCAAAAAAAACGGAATGCTATCCGTTTTTTTGTGGACATGTTGAACTGTCCGCAAAAAAACGGATCCGTATTTTTGCGGACATCATACGGCCGTCTGAATGAGCCCTTAATCTGTTCTGTTATACATAAACTTAATGTGCTTCAGACATATGGGGTAATTTAGCAAACTGGTGTAAAGATGAACTGGTTTAGTTCAATCAGGTTCCACCTTTCATTTTTGACAGCTCCATTGGAAAATGAAAGGTGGAATCTGATTGGTTAATATGGACAACTATGCCAGTTCTACTTTACACCAGTTAGATAAATTACACCATTAGTCTCAACAGGCGGTCTAATATATTGCCACGTTTATCTTGTTTACCTGCTGTGCCAT
Organism: Rhinella marina; assembly: GCA_900303285.1. Lineage (NCBI taxonomy): Eukaryota > Metazoa > Chordata > Amphibia > Anura > Bufonidae > Rhinella > Rhinella marina. Next base: position 51,522 of record ONZH01004030.1, read on the forward strand.
TCATACTTATTCTGTTACATTACTGATTCTGTACACTGTGTCCAACAGACAGTTGCCTGCACCCTCCAAAGAATGGGCAGTGGCAAAAATGTAGCAGGCACAAGTAACAGAAGAAGACAGGATGGTGGTAGCAGCCGCAGTAACAGGCTAGAGCTGCCACTGTGATCCAGCGGTCGTGTTTTGACCAACAATCTATCTGCACTGGTATGGATGACCCACTCTTCACCATCATCTCAGGTGATAACAGATACACACTGCCAGGAATCAGTGGGTTTCTCTGACACCAGGCTTCTTTGGAATGGCCCAGGAACTGCCTCTTTGCCCTCACCTGTCCTGAAGCTGCCTCTTTCTTTTGCTGCTCATTCTGCTAGCCAAGTAAGTTACATTGCTTGTTCTGCTCCACTTTTCAGCGAGGATGAGCTTTTTGACAACAGTCAGCAGTAACAGGCTTGGAGGAAAGGTACGCTGCATACTTCACTAGGCGTACAACTACCGATGATGACAGTCGGGTGGAAGCACGTGTTGCGAAAGGTCAGTGATGTGTGCAAGAGACAGGTGAGGGTGACATTAGTGAGGAACAAAGATGATGATGTGGTCGATCGCACATGGGAACCAGGTGAAAAGGGGGCATCGTCATCATCAGTGGCGAGGGTGGCATCGTTCCTGTGAGACAGCAGGGTGAAAGCATGCCAATGAGACAGTAGATTGAAAGCAGTGGGAGATCAGCAGCCAACCGCAGGAGGGTTACACCATCTGCTACTCAGGAGGCTATGTATGAGGAACCCACTAGTAGTGCACGGGTTCATAAAAGCAAGGTGGTGGAAGAAAAATGCCATACCTACCAGTGTGGGAATTTTTCAGCAAGTTGCTGGGGGACATTAGCATGTAGGATATGTGGGCAGACGGTGAGGAACAGCCAGGGTGCTAAAGTTTGCACAACGGTCTTACATAAATGCATGGAGCATTGGCATAAATTGGTGTGGGAAAACCGTGCCACTCATTTAGTCTTACAGCCCGATGCAGCAACCACTGCATATCCCACTGGCCCGCACCCCCTCTCCAGCAGTTAGGGCTCGACAATGTCAGCAGAAGGAAGCTATTGTTCCTTTTCATCGACTTCAAAGCTATCTATAGCTCCTGATGCTCCTCCTCCTCTTACAGCAGTATGCATGCACTCATCCAATGGTACAGAAGCTGAACATGCACCTGGTAAAGTTGCTGGTACTAAGGCCCCTCCCTTTCCATATTGTGGACTTTGCACATTTCATTTTTGTTGGTTTGTGCCCATCCAAGGTGGAGAGTCCCAAGCCGACATTACTTTTCAAAAAAAGCTGTACCAGCCCTGCACACATAGGTTGAGTAGAAGGTGGGCCAGTCATGCATATCCATGTCTGGTAGAGTTCATGACAGCTCTGACATATGGAGTTGCAACTGTGTTCAAGGACGATATATGTTGCCCACTGGGTAAATGTGGTTCCGGACCACACAAACCAGCAACTTGGCCAGGTGATGGCTACAACGCCTCAGCATTGTAATGCTGGGATATCTGCGTCAATGTCCTCATCTGCCTCCTCATCCAATGTAGGAACAGTTCACAGTGGTCCTCTGACATCTCACCTATGCAAAGCTAGGCGTTTTCACGAGGTTCTGAACCTGGTTACCCTGGGCAAACTGAGCCACACCGGAGAGATACTGCTTTGCATCATCAATAAAGAAACCAAACACTGGCTGTCTCCTCGCCAACTGAAGATAGGAACCATGGGTACTGATAATGAGATGCACATATTACCAGAGGCATCACCAGCTTTACTGTGCCCTCCAGTTTACAATGTAAACATTGCAACATTTTAAAGGCACAGTACCTTTAAAATAAAATAAAAGTATGTTCACAATCCGTTGGCATAATATAGAAGCACAAAATGAACATTTAGTTAGATTCACTAGTGTATCATATGGTTCAAGTGCACAGCAAAAAGTGTTCAATTTAACTGCAAGACACATATTTATGCTATTTCCTAGCTATTTCAGCATGCAAGAATCATATACATGTACACATGGCTGCAATAAATCAAAATGTACTGATGACTTTACTTTTTAGGCTATTTTTAAAATAAATCAATTTGCAAAATATCTCTTTGGGTTAAAGTAACATACCACTATTCTGTAGATCCCCTTTCCTTGTCTATATGTTCATTGTTCATAATCATAAACCTCCTCAGGTGCCAAAAAAGTCATTCTGATGCAAATCAGTAATTAGAAGACAAAGAGGAGGGAGAAGACAGTAAGGGTGCTTCTTGCTTGGTGATTTAATAAAACAGCACAAAGTAGAAAGAAAAATGAGAGCAGTATGAGGTCCTGAGCGCACAGCACTCAGGACTCAAGTCTTTTTCTAAAACCAGGTTGAACCTACTGAAGCATAGTATGTACAGATAACGGGCACATTTACATAAAGCAGCACTGGTAAGGTAAAATACCCAAAAATAGGCAGGTTATCACATTATTTTAGCTATGGAGGATTTTGATTTTAGAAAACCTTTAAAAAAAACTGAATAAACTCTGGTATTTTATTAATGTAATGTTTATGATATTGCATATAATTTAATATAGTGATTAATTTTTTTTTAGAAATCTGGCTGTCATATAATTAAATAAAGAATCTTACCTGGTTATACTTCTACAGCATCTCAGTCTGTAATTTAGCCAGGATAAAAATCTGTAAGATATCTAACCTCTGATTGATGTCAGACTAAAAGACTTAAGGCCATAAATGTCTTAGACATAGCTTGTCTCAAAGATGAGCATTATATGACTTTATTGTAAATCCTATTGACTGGCTGACAGGATATGCTCCCAAATGTACCAAGTCTGAATCAAACAAGATGTGCTATCTAAGTAATGTTTTTTGCCATAACAAATAAGTTTCCAACTATCAGAAAGTATCTTGAGGATTCTACCTGACGTTTTCATCTTTGACTATTGTAGTCATTTTCTGCCCGCATACACTCCAACACACTCCATGTAGGATAATCAAGTAACACACTTGCTTTAGGCCAGTATCTTTTATGATTTCTTACATGCTACTGCAGAAAGATTTTGAAGTTATTTTTCTACATCAAAAGTTATTAATATGACTTCCCAATTATTTCCTCCATAAATCAAGACCATACCCAGTATGAGATGATTGTCTGGAAAGCAGCAACAGCGATTCACAACATTGTATATATTGCTTTATCTATATATAATAGCACTGTTGACTTTTATAGCATTACTATTTCTACCTATCGTGGTTATGTATGCAACAACTTTTCAGTCAAGATATGCTAGGGCACGTTCAATGTTTCACAATCCTGCCTTCTTTCAGTATTAGAGTATCACATCTGATCCCAGAATTTCTATTTGTTTTAAATATTTTCTCCTGTACATAGTTCAATTTGAAAAGTGTCTGTCACATTTTTCTTTTCAATCTAATCTTAAATCTACACATATTAAGGTCTCAGGAACTGAATTACTAATGCAAGCCAGCCCAGACATATATAACTATGAGCATAGATGTTCTCAGAACAGGAGAGAATACATGAACAAGAATGAACATTTTAATAAAATAAAACTCATATTTTTACATTTTAATAAATGATTATCATTGGTGATCAACACTGTCTTCAGATAAGAAAGAACTGTTTTATTGCAAAGCATTGAAGGGAAAATCATAACCAAGCTAATACCTTTACATTATTTTCAGGAATGTATCAGGCACACTATATAAGCTATACATGCATTCTTGATGTGATTTTTTTTTATTATTGCACACATTTTTAATTATGTTAGTGGGCTTATTTTAGACATACTGCTGTCTTTGGTTCATAAAGACTACTCATTTTTGTCTTTTCATAATAATGGGATCTACATAGAATAAGCTATTCAGTTGTGTAGGTCTCACAGACGTTACGGGTGGATAAGCCCTGATAACATGACATTTGCCTAGTTAATCCCATATGGCAGCTACCTGCAGCCAACTAATCCATCTATAAAACTCTGCTGTAATTTGTGCCATATATTTTCTCTTTATAATCTGCTGCAAAGGCCAGGAAGAAATAACATAAAAGGGATGTATGTCCTTACCTCTGCTCTGATATTTTCATCTAGGAATTAGTTTTTGTAGGGCTTTACTTGGTGAAAAATCCATGCCAAAAGTCTAAAACAAATGTGTGAACCAAACAAATCATAAAAGGAAGTACTTATAATGTTGTATGTGATATCTACAGAATATTTAGGTATGGTGCATTTTGCACATCCTGATTTTATATGTTATAGAATTTTTTAAAGGGGTTCTCTGGGAATAATCATTTTTAGCAAGTGCATGCAGTCTGCAGGAGATTGATACTTACCTGCTCCCAACCTCTGCTGTGTGTTAACATCCGATGCAGCATGAGCGTGGTCACATGATCCGCTGCAGCCAATGATTAGCTTCAGTGGTGATGTAGCCACAAGCAGCAGATCACCACTGAAGTCAGCCACTGGCTACAGCAGAGCATGTGACCATGCCAATGCACCAGATGTCAACAATGCGGGGATCAGAATATGGACACAGCAGAGGCAGCGCAGAGGATCAGAGCAGTATGGAGAAGGTAAATACGAATACTCTGTTTGGAGAGGCAGGCTGTGGGTATTTGCCAAAAAACTATTATTCCCAGAGAACCCTTTTAACCCTTTCTACCCTGGGCTAGTTTTCACCTTCCTGCCCAGGCCATTTTTTTTTAAATCTGACGTGTCAATTTATGGTAATAACTTTGGAACACTTTTACTTATCCAGGCCATTCTGAGATTGTTTTCTCATTACACATTGTACTTCATGACAGTGGTAAATTTGAGTCAATGTATTTTTCCTTTATTTATAAAAAAAAATCCCAAATTTACCAAAAATTTGGAAAAATTTACAATTTTCTAAATTTGAATTTCTCTAATTTTAAGACAGATAGTAATGCCTCATAAAATAGTTATCAGTCATCATTCCCCATATGTCTACTTTATGTTGGCATAATTTTGTAAATGTCCTTTTATGTTTTAGGAGGTTAGAAAGCTTAGAAGTTTAGAAGCCAATTTTTAAATTTTCAACAAAATGTTCAAAACCATTTTTTTAACCACCAATTCAATCCTCAAAGTGATTTTGAGGAGCTTACATAATAGAAACCAACCATAAATTACCTCATTTTAGAAACTACACCCCTCAAATTATTCAAAACTCATGTTACAAACTTTGTGTACACTGTAGGTGTTCCACAAGAATTAAGGGAAAATGGAGGCAAATTTTCAAAATTTCATTTTTTATGTAGATTTTTCATGTTAATCATTTTTTTCTTGCAACACAGCAAGGGTTAACCGCAAACTAAATCTCAATATACATTACTCTGATTCTGCGGTTTACAGAAATACCCCATATGTGGTGGTAACTTCTCTATGGGCACGAGGCAGTGGTCAGAAGGAAAGGAGCGCCATATGGTTTTTAGGCACCATTTTGTAATTGAATGACCCTGACGTACCCCTAGAGTGGAAACCCTCAAAAAGTGTCCCCATTTTGGAAATTACACCCTTTAAAGAATATATTAAGGGGTGTACTGAGCAATTTGAGCCCCAGAATTTGGAAACACTTGGCTGTGAAAATAAAAAGTTTAATTTCTTCCAATAAAATGTTCTTTAGCCCCAAATATTTCATTTTCATAAAGGGGTAACAGGAGAAAAACCATCCCATAATTTGTTACCCATTTTCTCCTGAATACGGCAACCCATATGTGGTGGTAAACTTCTGTGGGGGCACATGACAGGATTCAGAACAGAAAGAGCGCCATATGGATTTTGCATCACAGATTTTAATGGATTGGTTTACAGGCACCATTGGATTTTATTTTTTAAGATATTATCTTATGTGTGGGCTCATTTTTTGAGGGATGAGGTGACTTTTCATTGGTACCATTTTGGGGTACACAAGACTTTTTGATCACTTGGTATTACACTTTTTGTGAGTCAAGGTGAAAAAAATGGCTGTTTTGGCATAGTTTTTTTAAAATATTTTTTAACAGTATTCACCTGAGGGGGCATATCATGTGATATTTTTATAGAGCAGGTTGTTATGGGCGCGGTGATATCCAATATGTCTATTATTTTTAGTTTTGTTAAGTTTTACACAGTAAATGAATTTTGAACAGAATTAAATCTTGTTTTTGTGATACCATTTTCTAACTGCCCTATTTTTTTTTCTGGTGATTGTCTTAGGTAGGGTTTCATTTTTTGCGAGATCAATGACGGTTTGATTGGTACCATTTTGGGGTACTTGGTGTTAGACTTTTTGTGCATGGTTTTTAAATTATTTTTTTACAGTATTCACCTGAGGTGGCATATCATCTGATATTTTTATAGAACAGGTTGTTGCAATACCTAATATGTCTAACATTTTTATTTTTGTTAAGTTTTACACATTACATGCATTTTTGAACAGAATTAAATCTTGTTTTTGTGTTGCCATTTTCTGAGAGCCATATTTTTTTTATTTTCTTACTTGAAACTTTTATTTTTTTATTATGCAAAACTTTATTTTAACTTTTTTTTTTTTACTTTTTTTTTTTACTTGTTTTTCCCCACAACTTTTGGGGGTCTGATCCCTTTTGCAATGCATTATAATATTTTTGTATTGTAATGCATTTGCTGTAAGTGTATTACACAGTGTAATACACTTACAGTTTCCGCCTGTGAGTTCCAGGGGGCTGGATCTCACAGGCTAATAGGAAGTCATTGGGCTGCCTTTCCAGCCATAGGGTCCCCATCATAGCAGCGCAGGGACCTGATTGCCTCTCCCTCCCGCTTCACACATCGCACGTGTCGCGGCACATTAAAGGTTAATGTGTCGGCATCCGTTTTTCACCGATGCCGGCGCATACAACAGGGGTCCGTCTAATGGGAACAGCCAGTCCCCTGCAGCTGATCAGGCAGGCGCAGCTCCTGCACCCGCCCAATCAGTGCGCCATAGTACTATGGAGCTGTTTGGGAACTCGCTTCCCGCAGCGCAGAGCTATTACGGAGCTGGTCGGAAAGGAGTTAAAATATTGAATATGTTACATATGTAGCATTCAAATAAATCCATTGTTCTTTGTAATGTACTGTTGTCTTGTTCAGACTAGATATGTCACCTTATACCCTGTTTAACCCTTTCACTGCAAAGAAGTTTATAATATGTCATGAGTAACTTTATGCTTGTCACAGCTATGATTTCGAAGCCAGGTCCTAGTCCCCTTAGGGGGTTAAAAGTTTACTATTTTACATATAAAAATATATAACAAAAAAAGTACTTTAGGTATCGAAAATGTCTGAACTATTAAAATATTAATAAAAATGTAATGTGCTATGATTGCCATAATGGAAGAAAATATAAAAACACAATAGGTTGTTTCCTTCTTAATCCCCCCCTAAAAAAACAAATTTGAACAACATTGATCAAAAAGTCATACATACCACAAAAATGGTACCAATAAAATCTAAATTTTGTCCAACAAAAAGCAAGCCCTCATATAGCTCTGTAGACCAAATGATAAAAAAAAGTTTTAGCTGTCAGAAAATGGTGATGGAAAGATTTTTTTTTCTAAGTAGTAGATAAAAAAAATATTCTAGTATGGCAGCACCATATTCTTATTGAGCCACATGATGTTATGACGTTTTCAGCGTACAGTGAGCAACGTGATGTCAAAATCCCAAAAACCTTGGCAGATTTTTTTTTTCCAGTTTAACTACAAGAATAAATTTTCTAATAACAGACATGGTAAATCAAATGCTGCTCTTACAACTTATCCCCAAAAAAACAAGCCCTCATATGGCTGTATATATGGGAAATTAAAAAAAAAAAATATGTCTATTGGAACACTGGGAGGAAAAAACAAAAATGCAAAACCAAAAATGGGCCAATTACTAAATGTAGTGATGAGCGAATCGAAGCCGCAATATTCGTGATTCGCACGAATATTGCCCGCTTCGGCTCGGCTCGGCATCCCGAGGCAGCGCGGACTCGTGATTATTCGTGCGTCACTGCAAGTTTGAAATGCCCGTTTTTTTTCAGCCAATCAGCATCAAAGGGAAGCCTGTGGGAACGCCTGCTGTGATGTAACAGCCCCTATACCTCCCCAGCAGTGATTGGCTGGCAGTGACATGTGACCTAAATTTACATAAGGTAGGGACCTGCACAGTGTCGGACTGGCCCACCAGAGGACCGGAGGATCCTCCGGTAGGCCCCAAGCCACCCAGCCACTTAAAAAAAGCATACTTACCTGTCCTGCCGTGCTGCCGCTGTCCTCGGCAACCACACTCCACTGTCTTCCCTTCCGGCGCGCACTATGACCTGACGCAGCGTCAGGTCATAGTGCGCGCCGGCATGGAAGACAGTGGAGCGCGGAACCTGATGGCAGCGGCAGGGCAGGTAAGTATGCTTTTTTTAAGTGGCTGGGTGGGCTGATCTGAGGTCTGGGGGGGGGGGAGAGACCCTGATCTGAGGTCTGATGGGCACAAGACGCTGACCTGAGGTCTGATGGGGCATGAGACGCCGACCTGAGGTCTGATGGGGGCACGAGACGCCGACCTGAGGTCTGATGGGGGCACGAGACGCCGACCTGAGGTCTGATGGGGGCACGAGACGCCGACCTGAGGTCTGATGGGGGCACGAGATGCCGACCTGAGGTCTGATGGGGGCACGAGACGCCGATCTCTGTACTGTGACATCACTGTGTTTATTATCCCTGTACGGTGACATCACTGTGTTTATTATCTCTGTACTGTGACATCACTGTGTTTATTATCTCTGTACTGTGACATCACAGTGTTTATTATCCATGTACAGTGACATCACTGTGTTTATTATCCCTGTACAGTGACATCGCTGTGTGTATTATCCCAGTGCAGGAAGAGGTAAGTGGTCTGTGTTTGTGTGTTTGTTTTCTCATTTTCAGGGTCGTGAATGCAGAGGACTACGTCGGATTCGGTGGACTACGTCGGACCAGCTTTTTTTTTTTTTTTTAATAAAATGGCCAAACAGGGGTCTGGGGGAGTGTTTACTTCAATAAAATGTTTTATACTTGTGTGTGTGTATTTTTTTTTACAATACTACAGTTTTAGTAATTATGGCTATCTACAGACGGCCCTGATTACTAATACTGGGTTTAGTGCTTGCCGGTATGGCAGGCCAGCACTAACCCCAACATCTATTACCTCGGCACCCACCGCCACCAGGGGTGCCGGGAAGAGCCGGGTACCCGCAGGAACGGACCTTCTAAATTGAGGGTCTGGCTCTGGGGTGGCTGCAGGCTTGTACCATTAGGCTGGGAAGGGCCAATAACCGTGTCCCTTCCCACCCTGGTAGTGCCAGGCTGCCGCTGCTGGTTGTATCTGGCTGGCGAAGGAAAAAAGGGGGGGACCCCACGCCATTTTTTTAAAAATTATTTAATTATTTTTGTAAAAAAATGGCGTGCGTCAGGTCATAGTGCGCGCCAGCAGGGAACACAGTGGAGCGCGGAACCTGAGGACAGCGGCGGCCAGAACAGGTAAGTATGCTTTTTTTAAAGTGGCTGGGTGGGCTGATCTGAGGTCTGAGGGGGGCGCGGGGCCCCCCATGAAATCATTGAAGCAGGGGCCTGGAGCAGTAGCTCCAGGTGCTCCAATTATAATCCGGCCCTGGCAGCGCGGCAGATATTAGAACATGGCAACCGCATTAAAGTGATGCGCGCGCCATGTATCGGACGGCAAGAAAACTCAGTATCGAGCTTCGGTACCGCACTAGGTACCGAAACCGTACCAAGTTTTTGATATATCGTGCAACACTACTTTCAACTACCTCACCCCCCGACACCTGTGTCTCGCCATTGTCCACCACCTCCTCAGACAACACTGGTAAATCCCCACTGTCAGCACACTGAGACTGCAAAAGGTCTTGCGAATTGGGGCAGAGAATGTTCTGGGGTAGCACACCAGAGAAGGGGTGACTATGGGGTTCCAGGGAGTACGTGACCACATGCAATCTCCATCCAAAAAGTCATACTGAGGCTCACCACGATGCTTTACACTGCAATTTTATTGAAAGACAGACAATCAGGGGTTCACCGCCAGGTTGTCAGGCAGCATTTTTAAGTGGGTCACCATTACCGTGTCCCTGAAAATTGCCTTGGGGTCATCACCAGACTATTGGCAAGATTTAGAAAAAATGGTGCAATTAGGGAGCCTCAGAGGCATCCCTACATGCTGCCCCTGGTGTTTCCTATCAATTTCCAAGGTGTTTCCATCTTTTTCTGAGGTTTTCACATGTTGGGGTAAACTTGACTGTGCAGAACCTTTGGCCCCTGCAAAAATATTCGGGTCTCCCATACACTTTAATGGGATTCGTGATTCGGCTCGAACCCACGAATCGCGCGGAAAATTCGGGCCGAATACCGAATCCCCGAATCTTTTCGGATTCGATCAACTCTAACTAAATGTTCTGAAAACAATACAAACAATAAAAAAACTTCCAAAAACGGACTGAGAATAAATATAAAAATGTACATATTAAAATTGTAAATGGCTCTGTTCTGTCAAATGGAAAGCTACTGAAAGAACATAAATAATTATTTTTTTAACACTGTAGACATGAATCCCTTAAAAAAAGTATGATTTCCATATTCCAGGTGTAAAATAAAAAAAAACTATACAAATACTAGCAGAAAGACCCGGCTTTGCCTGGGTATATTTCATATATTTATATAATGTTTCTGTGTGTTGTTGCAGAAAAAAAGTCAATGCAGCTGACAGAAATTGATTTTTACCTTCATTTTTTCAATCTCTATTGGCTGCGGAGTGGGAGGGGGTGTGGTTTAATGGAACACGGGAGGGGGGGTTAAGTCCTTCATTTCAGGGTGGCCTAAATTATAGGTTAATGCCATGGTAATTTGAGGAAACACAATGGGTAGCAGTGAAAGAAAACATTGCTTTGCGTGGGTATATTTAATCTATTTCATTTAATGTTTCTGTGTGTCGTTGCAGAGAGAAAGTCATCCTCCCTCCCACCCCTGCAGCTGACAGATGTTGATTTTTACCTTCAATTGTTCAATCTCCATTGGCTGCGGAGTGGGAGGGGTCATGGCCTGACTGAGTCGGGGGCGTGACGTTGCAAGACCTGGGGCGGGGTTTTAAGTCCTTCTTTTGATGGTGGCCAGAATTACAGGTCGATGCCATGGTAATTTATGAGGACAGGCCATGGGTAACAGTGGAAGAAAACATTGCTTTGCACGGGTATATTTAATCTATTTCATTTAATCTTTCTGTATGTTGTTACAGAAAGAAATCCAACCTCCCTCCCACCCCTGCAGCTGACAGAAGTTGATTTTTACCTTCATTTTTTCAATCCCCGTTGGCTGCGGAGTGGGAGGGGGCGTGGCCTGACAGAGTCAGAGGGTGGTTTCCCGAGATCTGGGGCGGGGGTCAGAGTGGCATGAATTACAGGTCGATGACATGGTAATTTATGGGGACCCGCAATGGGTAGCAGTGGAAAAAAACATCTTTTATTAGTACTGAATGGTCGTAGTTTAAAATTAGTCAATTTCATCTACGATTTTTGAGTGTCGTTGCAGAGAGAAATTCACCCTTCCACCCCTGCAGCTGATTTTTTTCAATCCCTGTTGCCTGCGGAGTGGGAGGGGGCGTGGCCTGGCAGAGTTGGGGGTGTGGATTATCAAGATGCTTCGAACGGTTGTAGTCTGAAATTAGTCTATTTCATCTAAAATTTTGTGCGTCATTGCAGAGAGAAATTCACCCTCCCACCCCTGCAGCTGACAGAAGTTTATTTTTCCCTTCATTCTTTCAATCCCTGTTGGCTGCGGAGTGGGAGGGGGCATGACCTGACAGAGTTGGGGGTGTGGCTTAGCAAAGCGCTTCGCATAGGTGATTTAATCTATTTCATTTAATGTTTCTGTGTGTCGTTGCAGAATGGCTGCAGAGTGGAGGGGGCGTGGTCTGACAGAGTTGGGGACGTGACTTAGCAAGACGATTCGAACAGTTGTAGTCTATAATTAGTCTATTTTATCTAAAATTTTTGTGTGTCGTTGCAGAGAGAAATTCACCCTCCCACCCCTGCAGCAAACAGAAGTTTATTTTACCTTTATTTTTTCAATCCCCATTGGCTGCGGAGTGGGGAGGGGGCGTAACCTGACAGAGTCGGGGGCGTGGATTAGCAAGACGCTTTGCATGGATGTATTTAATCTATTTTCATTTAATGTTTCTGTGTGTCGTTGCAGAAAGAAAGTCAACCTCCCACCCATCCCTGCAGCTGACAGAAGT
>ONZH01004031.1:0-150000 GCA_900303285.1 Rhinella marina
TATTGTATATTTCAAGGTACACAGCCGTGTACTAAGTGATCAGACGGTGTGTATGAACACCAGGTATGAGAAATTTACTTTGCAAGAGAACGCACAGTACAGTTGCCAATTATAAGGCCTATATATTGTATATTTCAAGGTACACAGCCGTGTACTAAGTGATCAGACGGTGTGTATGAACACCAGGTTTGAGAAATTACTTTGCAAGAGAACGCACAGTACAGTTGCCAATTATAAGGCCTATATATTGTATATTTTCAAGGTACACAGCCGTGTACTAAGTGATCAGACGGTGTGTATGAACACCAGGTTATGAGAAATTACTTTTGCAAGAGAACGCACAGTACAGTTGCCAATTATAAGGCCTATATATTGTATATTTCAAGGTACACAGCCGTGTACTAAGTGATCAGACGGTGTGTATGAACACCAGGTATGAGAAATTACTTTGCAAGAGAACGCACAGTACAGTTGCCAATTAAAGGCCTATATATTGTATTTTTCAAGGTACACAGCCGTGTACTAAGTGATCAGACGGTGTGTATGAACACCAGGTATGAGAAATTACTTTGCAAGAGAACGCACAGTACAGTTGCAATTAGGCCTATATATTTTATATTAAGGTACACAGCACCTAATACACCACTAATGCCTACTCCAGCAGCTATCCCTGTACAGCCGTTCTCTGTAAGTGTATATTGTAGTAAAGCTATCACTGTACTGCACTATAGTAGCCCTGATAAGGGCTTTTTTAATCACGCTCCTGCCTGTCCAACAGCTAAAACCTATCTCTCCCTTCTCCAGCCTCTGTCCCTGACTAAGTTCACGCAGCATATGCGTACGAGCAGGAAGAGCTGAGTTTTTAATATTCGAGGTCACATGGTTTTTCCAGCCAATGCATGTAGACGCCGTTTTCGCGCTGCCAGCGTGCTCAGCGTGCCTGTCATACCCCCCCTGCATGGTGATTGGTGGAAAAAGAGCGCCAGGGAAGGTGGAAGGGGAAATGAATTCTAAGTGCGCCATCGCCGTTATACTCGAAAGAAATCGAGCACGCCGAATATCGTAGTATTCGATCGAATACCAGCTCGATCGAACACTACTCGCTCATCTCTATTTATGACCCATTTGGCTCCCATAAAGCAATTTTATTTATGCTTTCTAAATGGTGTTCAGAACAGCCCCCATAATCATGATCAGGAAATAAAATAAAGAAATCTGCAATTATAAAATTAAAAGAGATTATAAAAAATGATATGTGTTACCATTTGGTTTTAACTGGCAGATTTTGGCAATTTTGGTGACATATTTCCTTTAAAAGAGGTCTTCTACTTGTCACCTTCACAAATGTGAATCAGTACAAATCAATGATATGGGCAGCAGTTTTAGTATATTATCCCAGGCAATAGCCGAAAAGTTCTATATACCAAAAGAAGCAATAGCCGGGAAAATACCATAAATAAGTCTTTAATTATACACATAAAATAACATGATTAAAATAAGTCAATGGTGGTCGAGATATACATAAGGCATATGGCCAGACAGGGAATTCAAACGGGTGATAATGGTAAGTAATAATGTTTCATAATCGTACATAAAAATAGAATTACATAAAATAAAGTGCATATGCATACAACTCTAATCTATTAAAAACCATACTAGGTGAACAAGTCACCCTTTAAAGTAAAAAACAAATCAGTGTAAAGTCAAGTATAAAGTCACCATACCAGCCGTAATGCCCTGCGCCCTGACGCACGTTTCGCTCAAAGCTTCATCAGGGGGTCAAGAACAGTTCAGGCAAGATGACAACCCCCATAATTATGTTCAGGAAATAAAATAAAATAAAAATCTGCAATTAGAAAATAAAAAGAGACTAGAAAAAAATTATATGTGTTACCATTTGGATTTAACTGGCAGACAAAAATTTTGGTGACATATTTCCTTTAAAAGAGGTCTTCTACTTGTCACCTTCACAAATGTGAATCAGGTTACATGGACCCTGGAGATCCAGTTTGGTGCCCTGTGAAGCCTGCACAACGGTTTAGATAACAATGACAGAGGGTACTTGTTCTTGATTATGATCATGTTCAGACCACGGTAGCCTATTTCCTTGACAAACAAGAAGTCAGCTCTAGCAGGGGAAAATTTCCAGATATGTAGACTGACACAATCATATGGAAGAGCGGTGCCAGGTAAGAGGTCAATGGAACAGTCATAGGGCCTATAAGATGGCAAAGTTTCAGCCTCCTTCTTGTCAAAAACATCCGCATAGCTGGTAAAAGAAAGCAGTCCATAGAGATTTTGAGGAATATGAGGCTTTGGGAATAGATAAACTGTAGCCAGACAGCTTGGATGGCATTAAAGGGTTTCTGTCACCAGTTTTGGGCATATAAAACAGGATGACATTTGCAATGTGCAAATGTCACCTGATGCCCAAACTGGTAATCATTTTTTTACTGGTGTCCCCGTTTTTGTAATAAATCAACTTTTGTGATATGCAAATAAATCTTACTAGGTGCAAGGGGCGGTAACCCTGCACCTAGTAGCGCCGTTTCCCTACCTTTATTCACGCCCCCTTGCTTGTGATGGACAGGGCCAGGCAGCTCGCTCTATCTGCTCCTGGCCCTGTCCGTGCTGGAAATCCCGCGTCTGCGCCGTGCGGACTTCATTCGGCGCAGGCGCAGTGAGCGCCACTGGCTGCCGGGCTCCCGGCTTCCTCACTGCGCCTGCGCCCGATGACGTCACACTACACCCGGAAGAGAAGGAGGCGCAGGCGCAGTGAGGAAGCTGGGAGCCCGGCAGCCAGCAGCACTCACTGCGCCTTCGCCGAATGAGGTCCGCACAGCGCAGGCGCGGGATTTCCAGCACGGACAGGGCCAGGAGCAGAAAGAGCGAGCTGCCTGGCCCTGTCCATCACAAGCAAGGGGGCGTGAATAAAGGTAGGGAAACGGAGCTACTAGGTGCAGGGTTACCGCCCCTTGCACCTAGTAAGATTAATTTGCATATCACAAAAGTTGATTTATTACAAAAACGGGGACACCAGTAAAAAAATGATTACCAGTTTGGGCATCAGGTGACATTTGCATATTGCAAATGTCATCCTGTTTTATATGCCCAAAACTGGTGACAGAAACCCTTTAAGATCACCCGAAGTAGAACTTGCCAAATTCTATAGCAGAGACATAGAGTCATAGCCAAGATAATACCAGCAATGGGAGTAATAGATTCTGAAAGAATATAGAAGTAGATCTCATCCATTTGCAAAATTTCCACCTGAAAATAAAGGGGCACTTTACAGTACAGATCAGGTTCAGTGAGTGGCACACCATTGATAGAGGCCAAACAACTTCCCCAAGTTTATCTTGGGTATATGGTATCAAGCACCTGATACAGGGAGTTGCCAGCAGGACCTGAGTCAGGCCTGTTCAGGGAAAAAGATACCACAGGAAAGAACCATAGAAAGCTGAGCCAGGTAGGCCAAAGGATAGAGGTGCATTGCACCAGGTCCGTGATACTGTTGTGGAGAAATTTAAAGCCGGATTTGGATACCAAAAGATTTCCCAAGCTTTAGACATCCCAAGGAGCACTGGGCAAGCGATCATATTAAAATGGAAGGAGTATCAGACCATTGCAAATCTACCAAGACCTGGCCCTCCCTCTAAACTTTCA
The DNA here is from genome assembly GCA_900303285.1 of Rhinella marina. Taxonomy (NCBI): domain Eukaryota; kingdom Metazoa; phylum Chordata; class Amphibia; order Anura; family Bufonidae; genus Rhinella; species Rhinella marina. Next base: position 3,667 of record ONZH01004031.1, read on the forward strand.
TCTCAAACAAGGAGAAGAATGATCAGAGATGCAGCCAATAGGCCCATGATCACTCTGGATGAACTGCAGAGATCTACAGCTGAGGTGGGAGAGTCTGTCCATAGGACAACAATCAGTTGAACACTTCACAAATCTGGCCTTTATGGAAGAGTGGCAAGAAGAAAGCCATTTCTCAAAGATATCCATAAAAAGTATTGTTTACAGTTTGCCACAAGCCACCTGGGAGACACACCAAACATGTGGAAGAAGGTGCTCTGGTCAGATGAAACCAAAATCCAACTTTTTGGAAACAATGCAAAACGATATGTTTGGCATAAAAGCAACACAGCTCATCACCCTGAACACACCATCCTCACTGTCAAACATGGTGGTGGCAGCATCATGGTTTGGGCCTGCTTTTTATCAGCAGGGACAGGGAAGATGGTTAAAATTGATGGGAAGATGAATGGAGCCAAATACAGGACCATTCTGGATGAAAACCTATTGGAGTCTGCAAAAGACCTGAGACTAGGACGGAGATTTATCTTCCGAAAAGACAATGATCCCAAACAAAAAGCAAAATCTACAATGCAATGGTTTAAAAATAAACGTATCCAGGTCTTAGAATGGCCAAGTCAAAGTCCAGACCTGAATCCAATTGAGAATATGTGGAAAGAGCTGAAAACTGCTGTTCACAAACGCTCTCCATCCAACCTCAAAGAGCTCGAGCTGTTTTGCAAGGAAGAATGGGCAAGAATTTCAGTCTCTAGATGTGCAAAACTGATAGAGACATACCCCAAGCGACTTGCAGCTGTAATCGCAGCAAAAGGTGGCGCAACAAAGTATTAATGCAAGGGGGCCGAATAAGGGGGCCGAAAAGTTTAAATGATCCAATAAATTTCATTCCACTTCACAATTGTGAACCACTTGTTGTGGATTCTTCACCAAAAATTTAAAATGTTATATCTTTTTGTTTGAAACCTGAAATGTGGCAAAAGGGTTGAAAAGTTCCAGGGGGCCGAATACTTTTGCAAGGCACTGTACCTATTAACTACTCTAGCTAATTTCTTCAATGCTATACAGCAAATTTTATTTGATGCTTTTTCTTGCTCTCATTTTGCTCTTCAGTCCCTATGGCCCACCTATCGGTCATAGTAACATAGTAACATAGTTTATAAGGCCGAAAAAAGACATCTGTCCATCCAGTTCGACCTGTTATCCTGCAAGTTGATCCAGAGGAAGGCAAAAAACCCCTGTGAGGTAGAAGCCAATTTTCCTCACTTTAGGGGAAAAAATTCCTTCCCGACCTCAATCAGGCAATCAGAATTACTCCCTGGATCAACAACCCATCTCTAGTAACTATAACGTGTAATATTATTACCCTCCAGAAATACATCCAGACCCCTTTTAAATTCTTGTAGTGAACTTACCATCACCACCTCCTCAGGCAGAGAGTTCCATAGTCTCACTGGTCTTACCATAAAGAATCCTCTTCTATGTTTGTGAACAAACCTTCTTTCCTCCAGGCGCAGAGGATGTCCCCTCGTCACGGTCACAGTCCTTGGTATAAAAAGATCATGGGAGAGATCTCTGTAATGACCCCTGATATATTTATACATAGTTATTAGATCTACCCTCAGTTGTCTTTTTTCTAAAGTGAATAACCCTAATTTTGATAATCTTTCTGGGTACTGTAGTCCACCCATTCCAGTTATGACTTTAGTTGCCCTCCTCTGAACCCTCTCCAGCTCTGCTATGTCTGCCTTGCTCACAGGAGCCCAGAACTGTACACAATACTCCATGTGTGGTGTGACTAGTGATTTGTAAAGTGGCAGGACTATGTTCTCATCAAGGGCATCTATGCCTCTTTTGATGCAACCCATTATCTTATTGGCCTTGGCAGCAGCTGTCTGACACTGGTTTCTGCAGCTTAGTTTGTTGTTCACTAAAATTCCTAGGTCCTTTTTCAAGTCAGTGCTACCCAGTGTTTTACCATTTAGCATTGAACAGGTGATATATATGTGACCATTTGTCATGATGCAAGGAGAGCCGGACACTGCCACAGTGTGATATCAAACCAGATGTTGATATCAATGGAGCCCAGTGGAGTATCGCAGGTCTGCAGGAGAAGAAGTGGAGAGCTGGCACCAGAAAGCAGGTAAGCCATTTTCCCTTTGCAGGTCTGGCAGACTGGAGGGGTTTGCCAACCCCTCTTGCCCCTCATTCCTGCAAAACCTCTTTAAGAGTTGTCACTTTTATATTAAGGATACTAATGCTTAGCACGGAGCAGGCAAAGCAGTGAACGAATATTGGTGGTAATACAGACAATCTAACATACCTCCCAACTTTTGAAAAGAAGAAAGAGGGACACTATGTGTGGCGCGCAAAGTGCGCTGCAGAAAACTTTTGCTGCACTTGGCCACGCCTCTAACTCCGCCCAAAACATAACTAAACAACTAATCCCACCCAGTCCCCTAAATACCCCTCACTCAGTAATTATTCTCCCTTTATGCTACCACACAGTAGTTATGCCAGCATTGTGCCCCCTTCCACAGTAGTTATGACCTGGTATGTGCCCCCTTCACAGTAGTTATGACCAGATATGTGCCCCCTCACAGTAATGGCCAGATATGTGCCCCCTCAGAGTAGCGATGCCCAGATATGTGCCCCTTCACAGTAGTTATGACCAGATATGTGCCCCCTCTCAGTAGTTATAGCCAGATATGTGCCCCCTCACAGTAGTTATGGTCATATAGGTGCTCCCTCTCAGTAGTTTTGGCCAGATATATGCCCCCCCAGTAGTTATGGCCAGATAGGTGCCCCCTCACAGTAGTTATGGCCAGATAGGTGCCCCCTCACAGTACCTATGCCCAGATATGTGCCCCCACACAGTTTGTTATGCCCAGATATGTGCCTCTTCACAGTAGTTACACTCAGTTATATGCCCGTTCACAGTAGTTACTCTCAGTTATATGTCTGCTGATAGTAATATGCCCAGTAAAGTGCCTCCTTGACAGTAATATGCCCAGTAAAGTGCACCCTGATAGTAATATGCCCAGTAAAGTGCCCCCTTCACAGGCAGTAAAAAGAAAAAATAAACTCCCCATACTCACCTCGTTCCCCAGCAACAGGATACACAGACCTCTCGGTCGGCCCCGCCCTTGCCACTTAGACTACCCAGACCTGTAGTGTGGAGTGCCGGCAGAGTAAAGGAATGATGAAGCAGAAAGCAGACCGACGGCTCTTGCTTCATCATTACAGGCAGCTGTCTCTGCTTCCTATGGAAGCAGGGACTAAGGATGAGCGAATCGACTTCGGATGAAACATCCAAAGTCGATTCGCACAAAACTTTGTTAGAATACTGTACGGAGTGAGCGCTCCATACAGTATAAGAATGTATTGGCTCCGATGAGCCGAAGTTATCAATTTGCGAAGTCTCAGAAATTAATTTCTATTGTTAAAAACCTTTTACCGAACTCAGGTTCGGTTCCAAGGTACCACTTAGAAAGGCCACAATAGAAAGCCGGATGATCTTGAGCTCTTGATAATTCTTAGTCAGGAGGGTAGCAATAATATGTGTGTATATGAGGAGATTGTGAGAGATGGGTGTTGACAGCTATCTTTATGGTTTTCTGAGTAACCTCTAGCTGGGTTCTGAGAATGAAAGCTATATTGCACGTAATGCATTTTCAGTACGTCCATGCATAAGAGAAAACTTCTTACTACAGTATAAAATCCACAGCACAAGTACACATATAGCCTCAAGTTTTATAAATGAAATACTTGTGCTCCCTAGACAAAATTAGAAGAGCAAGAATAAAAGAATGACTCCCAGTCAAACAGTGATAGAAGTGTAAAATGCAGAAGCTACAGATCCCAAACATGTAAGAAACCAAATAGATACTAAAACTGAAATCATTGACAGAAGTCAGAGATATTTCAATATTAAAAAATGCCAAGAAGACATAATTATATAGAGCTACTGAGATCACACCCAGGAAACAGCAAGTTGGCATCAGCAGCTGGGCAAATCCCCAGGCCGGCAATGATTCAGAAAAAAACAGGTAGACAGCATCCTTTTATTCAGCAAACAGTGTGTGGCATTCATCTTAATCCTGTGAATCGGATGAAACTTATGAATGACTCACAGACTAGTGTGAAATACTTATTTAGTGAATTAAGTGTAACAGCTTTCTTGTGTACGTTGACAACCAGTAGTTTGACCCTCCTGCCTTGGTTAATACATTTTTGCCATGTCAAAACTACCAGTTTCCTTTCTTTTTATCCAACTGAGGTAGATTCGCCAATTCTCTCCACATTCATCTACAATGGCAGCCAGCCTCTCAGACAACCCTATCCACATTGTGCTGTGAGAGTCCGAGGTGCTCCATCTGCTCTTGGATTTGCCAGTTATGCTGACATAGGGGGACATTTATTAAAGTAGCACTCCCACAAAAAATGTTATTCTCTGATCTGTCAGAAAGGTATATGACGTAATCTGTAGTGAATGTAATCTTCTCATCAGTGACTGTATTTGTGAGTTATAACCTCCCTTCTGCTCCTAAGCAGTGTCATGTGACCAATTTTCAGATCTCCAACTGACACAGGACAGGAAGTCAGTTACGTCTCTATTCATTCCTATAAAACTGACATTGAGGCTCCCATAGGAATACACAGAGAGACTGGCTTCCAGTCCACACATAACATGCTGTGTAATTTGGAAAGTCTGATTGCTGGTCACATGTCACAGCTGACACGCAGAAGAAAGGGGATAGCTCACAAATACTGTTACTGGTAAGAAAATTACATTCACTACAGATTACATAATATACCTTTCTAACAGGTCAAAGAATAATATTTTTTGTGGGAGTTCTTCTTTAAGAAAGGTGCTTTCCACATCGGTCACAAGTCCCTCTGCTCTGCCGGAGGAAACTCCAAAGTTATGTAGAGGCGAAGGGCTCTATATAAATTTAGCGCTTCGTCCGGCAGGCCGTGCGACAGACTTAAAGCTATAGAAAACTTTAGGGACAATTCTTTATGATTGCATTTTGCTCATTTTGGGCTAGCTATTTGAGAAGGCACTGGCGCTCCTGTAAGCACTGAGGTTTTCTCTGTGATCACCAAGCCCTGGCTGTACATTGTATAGTTGCTGTGCTTGGTATCACAGCTCATGCCCATTTACTTCAATGAGGCTGTGTTGCTCCTCGGCCATGCGACAGATGAATGTGTCGTCACTGGCCTAGAAAATCTGAGAGAGGGCTGCAGTGCTCACAAGAGCACCGCTACCTTCTCAAACAGCTAATTGGAGGGGTACCGGGTGTCAGACCTCCACCAATCAGATACTGATGACATATGCAGAGGGTAGGTCATCACAGTATAAAAATGTCAGAAAACTGTCTAGCTGTGAGAATCCTACTTTGTGCTAATAACCCTTCTCATTAATTTACTAAAAGGTCATAAACACTTATTTAAGCCACATTCTTATCAGTAAGATAAGAATTGAGCGATGAGTGTTTGGGAGGTCAGAGATAAGGAGCAGTCAGCTGAGCTGAGTGAAATCTGAAAGCAGGCTACTAGAGAATCTCAAAGCTGTACAGAGGAAGAGGTTCAACATTTTTAATACAGACTAATTGAAAAAAAAAGATTTTAGCTCAAAATGAGTACAATGCAATAACAAAATAAAATTGCCCCAAAAGGTGTCCATAGCCTTTAACTCTATGCCAGTTGTCTTGCTGGCATAGATTTAAGCCATTTTCCACGGCAAAAAACAGAATAGAAAATGATAAAAGAGTCTGTTGGCCTGCGTGCTTACACATCAAAAAGTCGCAAATTTTATCACACAAACGACGTGTAACAAAATTTGCAACCTATTTACACTACAAAACTGGAGTAAATAGATTAGTAAATGTCAACTTTCACAAACGTCAACCTTTTTTTTTTTTGCCCCAATGCATCTAAAAAAAAGAAGCAACTTTGCAACTAGTGTTCATTAGAAATTTCCTACCATTTTGTATACAAACTACAAATCCTGTCTAGTCCCACAGTCTCTCTCTGAAGGGTTTTTTTTAAGTGATGGACTACCCTCAGAATAGGCCATCACTAGCTAATCGGTGGAGGTCCGACACCCCACACCCTCGCCAACCAGCTAACTTCAATGGGAGCAGCAATGTAGTAGCTAGCCCCCACTGCTACAACACTGTTGGTGCTGTGTAGTTTCGGAACTGACTTCAGTCGACAGATCTACAAAGACCAACTGATCATTGGAGGTGTGAGGTGTCCAACCCCCGCCAATCATCTAGTGACGGCCTATTCTGAAGAAAGGCCATTACTTAAAAATCCCTGGACAACCCCTTTAATTCTGTACCCAACTTGTTAATATGTCAAATGTATTTTAGGAGTAGGGGACGTATGGAAGGATCAGACTATACAGTTGTCTGTTGTCTGTTACCATGGAGACACAGGTCTGCACAGTAGCAGAATGCACAAAATGGTAGGGCATTTTCAATGAGGAGTATTGGCAAAGCTGCTTCTTTTTTAATTTGAAATGTACTTGCAAAGATTGAAGTAGCCTTTAAAGGGGTCTCTCCACAAACATTATTTATCACTTACCACCATTATTTATCACTTATCACCGTATTCACGACAGATTTCCTGTGACTGCTTTAGTGCATTTATATGGCAAGAATCACATTCACTGGCACTATTTTTGTGCTTTCTGCGCTGTTGTTTCCGTAACTTCTATTCATGTCTATGAAAGATGCAGAAACAGCTGGGCAGATTCCGTAAATCTTCATAGACTACCCTAGAGCATGTGTAGCACAGTTGAATCCTCCTAGTGGAGTATTTTTAAATGTTGATCTGATATTCTAAAGAATCATACTCCTACTATAACGACCACTAACCTTCAGAGTGTTACAATCTGTTAAAGGAGATATTAATTATTGGTATTTTGGAGCGTACCAATAATTAATATTCATAAATAGGCAAAACCCGCTTCCGCTAGTTCCGCCTATTTATGCCTAAGTGCTACTCTATTGCCTTTCACACGACCTAAAAGGGACTCAAAGTACACGTTACAAAACAATAAACACTGTACACTGTATTATAAATAATAACAATATTTATTAATTATTAACAATACAGTAATAATCCCTAACTACACTACACAATCCCGTTAAATCCAACCGCAATACTAACTAAACAATACACACTCACACTTATAGCAGCCCTCCCCAGCCTAATCTAAATTACTGTCCCTGGGAACAAAAGGGGTTAAATTACAGTGCAATGCAATCAGGGGAAAACAAGGGGTTATGGCAGGGAAGGGGTTAACGGTATAGGGTTGTTCAGGGGTTGCTAGGGTACAGCAGGGATCAAGACAGGGGTTGTGGCAGGTTACAGGGCAGGGTACCAGGGGTTAATGCTGGCAGGGGGCAATCAGGGGTTAATCCAGGGGTTGCAGGGATTGCAGGGGTCTGGAGCAGGGGTCGTTGGTGGTATAGGGCAGGGGTAATGCAGGGCTGCAGGGGTTAAATCAGGGCAACAGGGCTATGGTAGGGTCCAGGCAACAGGGCAAGGGTCTGGAGCAGGGGTTGCAGGGCAGACAACCAGTAGGGCAGGGGTTAAATCAGGGGAACAGGGGTTTGCAGGGATACTTAGGCTCCAGGGGGTCCAGGGGAGGCTTCCAGGGGTTAATGCTCGTTTCTAGGGGATGATCCTCTTGCTCGTCGTCCAGGGGAGATCCTCGCTGGGGGGGCTGCACGGCTGAACTGAAGAGCACAGCGCGATCGGGTTATTTAAACCCGGTCGCGCTCGCTCCCGTGCTCCCGCGCTGCCGGCGAGCGAGCGCGCCGGCAGCCGTGTGCACGAGCGCCGGCGCGGTGCTATGACGTCACCGCGCCGACGCGCGCTGTTTCCCGGGCGGAGGATCTCTTTGATCCTCCGCCTGGGGAGCGCTTTGTATCTCCGGCGCTTGTAATTACAAGCGCCGGAGGTACGCGCCGGACAGAGACAGGGAAACCTATTGTTTCCCTGTCCTGTTAATTGCCCCCAGCAGCGCTGAGGGTAATTAACAGAAGGGACAGAAGATCGTATCGATCTTCTGTCCCTTTGAAGTACCTGGGACTGGACTAATTAGTCCAGTCCCATGTCTCCAGCTATCCCCAGCAGATGACCATTGTCCATCTGCTGGGGGCTATGGGGGGGGCACCCTGGCTATTACATGTATATAGATACATGTACATAACTGGGGATCATGTACATGCATCTATATACTTCTGGAGGATATTAGGGGTATATATGAGGAAAGGGGGCATTATTATATAAGGGGGCATTATAACAGGGGGCATTATGTGTATAACAAGGGGCATATTTATATATATATATATATATATATATATATATATATATATATATATATAAAAAGGGGCATTAATATATAAATATAGGTGCATGCAATGGGGCTCATGCACACATATCTATATATATATATATATATATATGTATATATATACATATATATATATATATATATATATATATATATATACATATATACATATATATATATATATATATATATATATATATATATACATATATATATATATATATATATATATATACATATATACATATATATATATATATATATATATACATATATACATATATATATATATATATATATATATATATATATATATACCTACAGTTAGAGCCCCTGGTGGATAACCACATCCACCAGGGCTTCAGGCCTTCATGGCCATGGGGCCAAAGACCCTCAATTTGGGGCCACCCATATATGCATATACATATGGGTATATGCATATATTGTAGGCGGCGCCCACACTTCCTTCTACAATCCCCCTGTTGTCGGGAACACGACATATTAAAATGGGACGGAAGTGTGGGAATACATTTGCCTCCTCAACCCCGCCCATTATGGATAACAGTTCAGGACAGACTGAAGAATGATCCGGTCCTTAGGTACTGAGACATCACCCCTCGTGGTTGCGCGACCTCTTCCCTGCCCTTCACCGTAACCCGACGTCTCCGTCCACCGATCAAACTATCCTCGTCTTCTCTCGGCGTCTCCCTCAGTCGTCTTTAGTTGTTCGGACTACTGGGATGGCACACCATTGTCTCTAAGCTTCCGCTACTCCCACAGTCTTCTTCAAGTGGTTGGACTTCGGGGATGGCTTCACCCTCACATCTGGGTAGTGATGGTCTTTAAGCCCCAGCTCTTCCCACTGTCGTCTTTTGTTGATTGGACTCTGGGATGGCTCTGCTCGCGATCTTCAGGTGGTGTCGGTCTTCCAGTATCAGCTGCTCCCACTGCCTTCTCTTTGTCGATTAGACTCTGGGACAGCTTCACTCTTTAGTCTCTAGGCCGATCCACGTAGCACAGGTGGACGGCCTCCTTTATCACTTTTCCTCCCGACACTTCTTATCTTGCTTGCAGATTCTGTCTTTGAGGAAGTTCTTTCATGGACAGAAACGCAGGTCTTTACAAGGCAGGTCAGACTTTCTGGAGGGTGAGGTGATGTCAAAGTACCTAAATTCTACCTGCGGGAATAAACACCGCACTAACTGTCATTCAGTCCATCCCTTATGAACTGTACCATTCATAGGGTTGGAGTGGCAAATGTTTTACAGAAGGGACCTGTCCCTAACTTGCCCTATTCTTTTCCCCACACACACACGGGAAACCACATGTAAACCCGTCCCCCTGTATAGCAAATAATATACATCAAATGCATATCATATACTCTACTATGGGGTTTCAGGATGGTGATGGTACTACATCCTGAACCCTCATAGGATCAAATGTAGTCCCCGGCTCCAGGACTTCACAGGAGTTATGTCCTGAGCCATTTTCTCCGGTCATCTTCGTGATGTTCTATCTGGTTCTGGGGTGATAGTCACAAGTCTCTTGCACAGTTCCATCCAGAACCAGACGAACCATCACCGGATTCATCAAAAAGAAAGGACATGACCTTGGCTGAACCGTCATTCCCACCAGGACACGTCCGTCTTCTTCAACGCTCCAGCCGGATCGCATCTTCGTTCTTGTAGACTCTTGAAGATCTCGGCCAAAACTGAGCGGGATCCTCAGGAGCCAAACAATAGTGTCGGGGGGGGGGGGGACCATCCAGTTCCTTCCTTGTAATGCTCTGGGTACTTTCTTATCGTCCTATGGTATTATTCCTAGGATAGAAGAAAATCCCCAGCGCTCCTGAGGGATTTCTCCCCTCATGGCGCCTTTTTAGTGGCATACTTCCATCACCAATACCCTTGACCCATGTGATGAGAAAAGGCATTGGGTTGACCTTCATCCAACAGGACCCCTCGTTATCCTAACACAGGTGTAAGAACACCGAACCTTCAGAGGATCCCATCCTCTGCCGCACATCCCTCTGAACCAACAGATAAGGATGGCCACCCTAATAGGTTAGGATCACCGAGGGGAGCTATGGACGAAGCACCATCTTTTTTTCATGATGACACGGCATCCCTGTCTCACTCGTGTGTTTCCAGTCTGACTTCCCCCTGTTATCCTGTGTTGTGCAGGTCAGCAATATCCGTGGCAAGGATCTTGCCTTGGCTCTGCAGGACTCCACAACACAAAAACACAGGTCACACTCTGTCGTCGACCACCCGGTGTCCAATCTCAGTCAGAGCTATGCCGCCTGTCTTGACTAGAAAGTGATTGCACAGTGCAACGTCACACTGATCCGTGTGCCCATATTGCCTGTCCGCAATCCACTCCCTGCCCCGATCAGAGCATAACACAGCCCCACTGAAAACCCTGAGCAGAACAGTGCTACCTGTCTCGATCTGAGGCCCTGGCTGCCCAGAGTAATCATCACACTGCACCGTGTACCGATGTTACCTGCTCGCAAACCAACACCTTCCTCAGTCCACAGTATAGCACTGCTCTACCCACAGTAGACACCAGAATGAACCAAAAACAGAGGAGACCGGACTCATAGCAGGGGATGCAAATTACAAAATTCAGCAAAGCTGAACACACATGTAAACCAGGACTACCGCCATCAACATTGAAACATACAAACAGGTAACACAAGACACGGACATACACAGGGAACGAACGATGTAACAAATAGCACAGGGGTATCAAACATTCTCTAGCCTATATTGGCCATTTTGACCCCTCAGCACCTGATGAGGCATCCGCTGAGTGGTGACTCTTTTATGGCCAATCTGACTAGTCCCAACTGTACAGTCTGTTACCAGGATTGTCTTACTGGACACATTGCAATGACTTGCACAAGGGCAATTCCTTGCAATGTGTCCTTCGTTCCCACACCTAAAACACCTAATCGGTCTTTGTGTCCTATTCTTACCTGACCTGCAGTGTTTCGCTATATGACCTAAGCCAGTACATGCAAAACACCTGATGTCCGCCCTGCATGGCTTAGGTCTGTCCACACTGCAGTCGTGCTCCCTTCTCCTATACTGTTCCATTCTCAGGGACGCACTTCTCACAGTATTTCTATTACAACAAATCGTTGGACTCTTTTTTCCTATCTGAACAGGCTCAAATTTAGGTATATTTGGCCTGTTATAGATATCTTTCCCCCCTTTTTGCCCTGGACAGGGCAAAATTTTTGGAGAGTCTGGCCCTGACTTTACAGAAAAAGAAAGGGCCGGCATCAACTTAGAAAAATTACTGATGACTTGTTGCATGCCGGTCATCAAACGAGACCTTGCAGCAACTTCATCATTTAGTTTGGCTAGAGTCATGTCAGTAGAGGCAGCCTGCTCCTTGAAGACCTTGATCTCAGCATAAGACTGAGTCAACTGAACTTCAAGTTCCTCCTTTTGCCTCTGCACCTCTACCAACTGTGACTCTATTTCCGCCATCCTTGTATCTCGGTCAGCAGCAGACTGCACATTCACCTCCAGCTGCGCCCACAATGCAGAAACCTGCTGTAAATTACTGGCGCAGCACTGGCAGTGAATGGTCGGAGGAAACGTCTCCGCTGACTGAGAAACCCACGCGACATGCTCCGGCTTCCAAATGCTATCCTCAAATGTATACACAAGTTTGGCTAGCATGTGGAGTCGCCTCGAATCCTTGTTCAATACCATCCGTTTGTTGACACAGAGCTTGTCATAACTACAAGTTTGTGCCAACAAATCGGACCACAACATTTCTGTGGAGGTGTATGAGGTGGGGAGGATGGGATTGAAAGTGCTCTTCTTAGCTAGGTGTAGCAGTGTGGAGAAGTCCATACTCACTTTTTTGGAGGTCGCCATCTTCTCTGGAGCTGGTCCCAGTTGTCCTTTGGTTGCTGCCTGGAGAAGGTCCTGTAGTATCCGGAACGCCTTCTCCCGTCCAGCTGGACTTCTTTGGCTCAGTCCACCGGCGATGGTCCTCTCTTGGTGATAGTATGGATCTTCTTCCTTGGCTCCCTTGTACGTTGTTTTTTCGTGTCGTGTAAGTGCAATAGAAAAACAGTTAAACACCTATTAAAACCAAAAGATCTAGGTTCTTTTGCGAAAGATCTTGCACCGTATTTAGCTTTGACTTGAGAAATCGCATTACCTGTCCGAATTACCAGGCCCTTGGACGCACAGAAACCACTGTCCGCGTCCCTATTGCCTGGCTAATTCACAGAATAAGCGAATTCCCTATGTCGTTGCTAAATACGGATACAAAGTCCACGCAAGGGGCCTGGCTCGCCAATGTAAAAGGAGATATTAATTATTGGTATTTTGGGACGTACCAATAATTAATATTCATAAATAGGCAAAACCCGCTTCCGCTAGTTCCGCCTATTTATGCCTAAGTGCTACTCTATTGCCTTTCACACGACCTAAAAGGGACTCAAAGTACACGTTACAAAACAATAAACACTGTACACTGTATTATAAATAATAACAATATTTATTAATTATTAACAATACAGTAATAATCCCTAACTACACTACACAATCCCGTTAAATCCAACCGCAATACTAACTAAACAATACACACTCACACTTATAGCAGCCCTCCCCAGCCTAATCTAAATTACTGTCCCTGGGAACAAAAGGGGTTAAATTACAGTGCAATGCAATCAGGGGAAAACAAGGGGTTATGGCAGGGAAGGGGTTAACGGTATAGGGTTGTTCAGGGGTTGCTAGGGTACAGCAGGGATCAAGACAGGGGTTGTGGCAGGTTACAGGGCAGGGTACCAGGGGTTAATGCTGGCAGGGGGCAATCAGGGGTTAATCCAGGGGTTGCAGGGATTGCAGGGGTCTGGAGCAGGGGTCGTTGGTGGTATAGGGCAGGGGTAATGCAGGGCTGCAGGGGTTAAATCAGGGCAACAGGGCTATGGTAGGGTCCAGGCAACAGGGCAAGGGTCTGGAGCAGGGGTTGCAGGGCAGACAACCAGTAGGGCAGGGGTTAAATCAGGGGAACAGGGGTTTGCAGGGATACTTAGGCTCCAGGGGGTCCAGGGGAGGCTTCCAGGGGTTAATGCTCGTTTCTAGGGGATGATCCTCTTGCTCGTCGTCCAGGGGAGATCCTCGCTGGGGGGGCTGCACGGCTGAACTGAAGAGCACAGCGCGATCGGGTTATTTAAACCCGGTCGCGCTCGCTCCCGTGCTCCCGCGCTGCCGGCGAGCGAGCGCGCCGGCAGCCGTGTGCACGAGCGCCGGCGCGGTGCTATGACGTCACCGCGCCGACGCGCGCTGTTTCCCGGGCGGAGGATCTCTTTGATCCTCCGCCTGGGGAGCGCTTTGTATCTCCGGCGCTTGTAATTACAAGCGCCGGAGGTACGCGCCGGACAGAGACAGGGAAACCTATTGTTTCCCTGTCCTGTTAATTGCCCCCAGCAGCGCTGAGGGTAATTAACAGAAGGGACAGAAGATCGTATCGATCTTCTGTCCCTTTGAAGTACCTGGGACTGGACTAATTAGTCCAGTCCCATGTCTCCAGCTATCCCCAGCAGATGACCATTGTCCATCTGCTGGGGGCTATGGGGGGGGCACCCTGGCTATTACATGTATATAGATACATGTACATAACTGGGGATCATGTACATGCATCTATATACTTCTGGAGGATATTAGGGGTATATATGAGGAAAGGGGGCATTATTATATAAGGGGGCATTATAACAGGGGGCATTATGTGTATAACAAGGGGCATATTAATATATATATATATATAAAATGGGGCATTAATATATAAATATAGGTGCATGCAATGGGGCTCATGCACACATATCTATATATATATATATATACATATATATATATATATATATATATATATACATATATATATATATACCTACAGTTAGAGCCCCTGGTGGATAACCACATCCACCAGGGCTTCAGGCCTTCATGGCCATGGGGCCACAGACCCTCAATTTGGGGCCACCCATATATGCATATACATATGGGTATATGCATATATTGTAGGCGGCGCCCACACTTCCTTCTACACAATCCCACTGTTTTTATACACCTGGACTCCAGCAGAGTAGCAACCAATCAAAACTGACTACTGACTCCTCAGTCGTTAGTTATGGCAGTTTTTTTTTTTTTAATAAATAGGGACATTTGATTACATAACGTACAATGCATTTCAGAAAGTCTTTAGACCCTTTCACTTTCTTCACATTTTGCTATGTTGCAATCTGATTAATAATTTATTGTAAAGAAAAACAAAAATTAGTATGAGTGTTCAGACCCTTTATTCAGTATTTTTGGCAGTGATTACAACCTCCAGTCTTCTATGGTATGATGGCACATGGGATTTTCTGTCATTCTTCTCTGTAGATCTTCTCAAGCTCTGTCAGGTTGGATGGGGACCATCAGCGGACAGCCATTTTCAGGTCCCTCCACAGTTCAATTGGGTTCAAGTCAGGACTATGGCTGGGCCACTGAAGGACATTCATAAGCTACTCCTGTGTTGTATTGGCTGTGTGCTTAGAGTCACTGTCTTGTTGGAAGGTGAACCTTCTGACCAGTCTGAGGTCCAGGTTCAGCTTTTTGAGGTTCAGCTTTCCCTCAACCCTGACCAGTCTTCTTGTCCCAGCTGCTGATTGGGCACCACCACCATGCTTCATCGTAGGGATGGTATTGGGCAGGTGATGAGCAGTGCCTTCTTCCAGTTATGACACTTAGATTTGGACAAAAAGTTTAATTTTGGTTTCATCAGCCCAGAGATTCTTTTATCTCAGTATGAGAGTCCATAAGATGCTTTCTGATAACCTTTAGATGGGCTTTCATGTGTATTTTACTGAGGAGAGACTTCTTTCTTTTCACTCCACCAAAAAGCCCAGATTGGTGGAGTGCTGTAGTGATGGGTGACATTATGGAAGTTTCTCCTACCTCCACACAGGATTTCTGGAGTACAGAGTGACCACTGGCTTCTTGGTGATCTCTCTTACAAAGGCCCGGTTGCTAAGTTTGGTGGAGTGGCCACATCTAGGAAGAGTCCTGATTGTTCCAAACTTCTTTCATTTAAGAATGATGGAGGCCACTGTGCTATTGGAAACCTTCAGTGCAGCAGAATTTGTATGTACCCTTCTCCAGACCTGTGTCTCCACACAATCCTGTCTCTGAGCTCTATAGGCAATTATCTCCTCCTCATGGCTTGGTTTTTGCTTTGATATGCATTGTCAGCTGCTAGACCTTATATAGACAGGGCTGTATCTTTCCAAACCATGTCCAATCAACTGAGTTTACCAGTGGGGGATCAAACTCCAAGGTGTAGAAACGTCTCAAAGATTATTAGAAATGGGAGACCCCCAGAGCTAAATTTCAAGTGTCAATCATAGCAAAGGGTCTGAATACTTTTGTTGATACAAAATTTTAGTTTTTACTTTTTAATAAATTTGCATTTCTAAAATTATGTTTTCAGATCCTCATACTGGTACCTCATATTGGTACTTTTTTTTTCCTGAATCAGATCCCCACGACTCTGACTACACCTAAGGGTACGGCTACACATATTATAATGTCACAATGTAACATAATGCGACTGAGGTGCAACAGTTCTAAAATATTCATCCAGGTCGTATTTTTTTATGACTGTTGCAGTATGTCGTATTGTGACACCACTGAAATACATTACGTAAACCGTATTTTTGATGTTTCTGTGCTACTTCCTGCAACATATGTGACTGTGTAAAAAAAGGTGACTGGCTTCAGAACTTACTAATAAAAGTGATGGGACACAACAGGTCGCACTTGACATTTCCTCTGTGTCAGGGGCATCAGCAGGGGTGCAGAGACAGGGCAGAAACAGGGCACACTGTTTTAAATCCTGACTGCAAAATGGTGAGTAAAGGTGACTATGTTTTAAAAAAATGAGAATAGTGGACAGACAGCTGAAATGATAGTGTTCTTACCTGACATCTACCCATTCTACATATCCGACAGAATTTCTCTGTATTGCGGTTTCTGCTCAGTAAAGGGCATTTGGAAAGACATCAAGCTGAGTACTCAAGAGTGAAATATGGAGAGGATATAAGGGAACATAAGGTGAACATAAAGGGCAAAGAGAAAAAGGAGAAGACCTAAATAAAAGAAAACCACAAAAGATGATGTACAGCGAGGAGCAGCTGAATGATAACAAAACCCAATCAATCCAGCGCAGTGAGCAGGACAGTCTGTATCACTCGTGGTGACCGCTCCGATGGTATGAATTATGAATATGAATTATGCTGATAACAGAACAACTGTAATGAGGTGAGAGGTTAATTTCCTATTGGTTTGATTTTCCAATAGCCGCCGAGGTATACAGGATGATATATGAATATTTATTTGTAGATATAATGAACTTCATCTATATAACACCAACATATTGCGCAGCATTTAACCCGTTCGCTGCCAGGGGCATTTGGACATTTTTCCCTCTGGAAAACAGGACAATTTTTCCAGTTTTGACTTGTGCAAATAAGAACCTAAATTACAAAATAAAATAAAAAAATCATACTAACCGCCACCCCCATACCCATATATTTTCTGTTATGGCACATTGTCAAAATACCACACAGACACCTTCACGCAATTTTGTCATAAAAATTGCATAAAAGTTGATAACAGTGGGTAAAAATGTAACCCATGCAAAAAGTTATATGATCCAACATTCAATATGTGCAAAGTGCATGCATATCACTTAGATCTAAATTTACATGCATATATCTTTAGAAAATCACCACTACTAGAAATACCGAAATTTGGTTTTCAGCTGGATATTTAAAAAAAAATGTAGCAACCTATAAATTACAGTCCTTGAAAAGTAAGTGCACCCCCAAAACCTGTATATTTCCTGAAATCAGAGCCGATGATTGCAATTGACTGTTGAGAACCATATCTACCTTCAGACAACTTTGTGACAAACAACCAACATTTGCACCTAAGGCCTCTTTCACACGGTCAGTATTTGGCATCAGTATTTTGTAAGCCAAAACCAGGAGTGGGTTCAAGACTAGTGTTGAGCAAACTTCTGTTTTCAAGTTCTGCGTACAAGGTTGGGGTTATCTACGAATTCCGTTATGCATTCTTCTACCACGGACCAGTTGAGCGAACTTGTCTTTTCAAGTTCAGTGTACAAGGTTCAGGTTATCTAAGAATTCCGTTATGGATTCCGCTACCAGGGACCACAAGTTATGGTCTGTGGTGGCGGAATCCATAACGAAATTCTTAGATAACACGAACCTTGTACACTGAACTTGAAAACAAAAGTTTGCTCATCCCTAGTCAAGAGGCAGATTAGATGTAAGTATTTCCATTACATTTTATCTCTGACTGTGTGAAAGAAGACTTAGGGCTCATGCACACGACCGTATATATTTTGTGATCCACAAAAAATATGGATGGCGTCCATGTGCATTCAGTATTTTGCAGAATGGAACAGCTGGCCCCTAATAGAACAGTCCTATCCTTGTCCGTAATGCAGACTATTTTGTGGGACAAACATTGTAAACGGAATGCACACTGAGTAACTTCTGTTTTTTTGCGGACCAATTAAAATGAATGGTTCTGTATAAAGTCCACCAAAAAAAACGAACAGACACGGAAAGAAAATACGTTTGTGTGCATGAGCCCTTAAGCGCACATCTAAGCAGAGGTTTACACACAAAAAAATGTAAATGTAATATATTAAGTTGTACAAACCTCATATATACTACAAGCATATACTGTACATCAACAAGAGATTGTGCTATTAAAAACACTGGAAAAAGCCACGTAATATATGGTCTTCATCCACATATGTGATAAAAATGTATACTAAACCCAGCAAACCACTGCTAGGTAGAGATGAGCGAATCTATTCGCCGCTTCGTAGATTCGATACGAACCTTGGAAATTTTCCACTGTGAAGAGAATCCGGATTTTTTGAGATTCGCTCCGTTAGATTCGAAAATGTTCTTAAAGCTTTCTATGTGTTCGCTACGTACTTGTCCGATTATTATACTAAATTATACACTAATGCTACATATAAGTTACTTTATACGCTGATGCGTACGAATTCAGTTAATTAGCAAACTTTTTCTGTTAGTTCCTTATTCGTGCGGCAAAAAGCCCGGGAAGAAAGCGGTCACCTGACCTAGTGAGCAGGGCTTGCTCTGATTGGCTCAGGCTCGGTAAGCCAGTGACGCATCAGTTGTGCTGCGACTGTTGAGACGAGCAGAAGCACTGTGTGTGAAGTTCTGAGAGACTGAGACCTGTTTTGTTAAAATTGGGGTGTAATTGTTCTGGGAATCCATATTGCACATATCAGGGATACTGCAGGGATACTGCAGGGCCAGTGCAGGGCTAGTAATTAATCAGGCAGGGAAAGAGACAGGGAGAGAGATATGGAGAGAGACAGGGGAAGAGACAAAGACCAGCTGCAGGGCCACAGTCAAGTGAAAAATGTCTGGAATGGATAAGCAAAAGGGTTCCAGCCAGACGTCGAGCTCCAAAAAAAAGGAGAAGGTGGCACAGGGCAGCAGTGCCAAAGGACCTGTAGCCGGAGCTTCTACTTGTAGAATTCGCAATAGTTGGCCACTGTTCCACTAGGCTAACCCACCAAGGCGCAAAATTGTAGTGGAGGAGAAAGTGGATGAGGTAGTGAAGTGGATGGCACGCTCATCTCAATCACAGCCGGATGATCTGCTGTCATCTGCTGATACAGCATGTAGCCAGGGGTCAGACTCAGAGCTTTCCTCCTGGTCCACCATTCCGCTCCAGCAAAGCCTAGCGTCGTGCGTGCCTACGTACTGCACAATTGCTAGACAATAGTACGCTGACGATTCGTACGCAATTTGTACACTCATGCGTACGTGTTCACATAAGTTGCGTACCTTTAACAACTGTACGTTCGTTATTAGTGTGCGAATGTTCGCAAAACACCACCTAATAACGTATGATTTGTACGCAGCTTAGTCGAATAGATTCGTATGTGGTACGAATCTTTTGAAAAGTTCGACGAACATTCGGCGAAGCGAATTTTGGATGATTCGCTCATCTCTACTGCTAGGTACCAAAATCTAAATTTTATGAGAACGCAAAACATAGTGTTACTGAGAATAAAAATATAATCTAATAATTAGTACACATGACCACCTTCATGCAATTTTGCAGCAGGGATTATTAGCAACAAATGGACAAAAATTCTAAATTGGGACTAATAAGTCCTTATGTACATAAAATATAGTGTGCGAAATACTGTAAGATGTGAGGAGTTCATCCATACAACACATGTCCACATTCTGTCACACTCAATGCAAAAACTGCAGGACTGCACCAACCAAGTCTTGCATGCAAGTACTGGGAATTATGTTTTCATCCTCCTGTACGAACTGTAATCCTAGTTAACAATGATAAATTCCTGAACCTAACGTAATAACTGAGGTTGCTTTCAGACAGGTACAATATGAGTGCTTTATTACTCCTGTATAATGGACGCAACACCTGAACCTCCTGCAGTCCATCAGAAAATGAGTTACAGCGCCATACCACTGGTTCTGATGAACCCACCTAAGGTCCGTGTGTTACATCCATAAAAAACAAAAAATCCTACAGTAAATGAAGACTATTATTTATAGCGACAATCACTGAGCAAAAATTACTTTTCTGAGTAATTAATTTTTTAAAATCTGTTTATAAAGGCCCATTTACACGACCGTATATTGTTTGTGGTCCGCAAAATGCAGATCCCTTGTTATGCAAAAATCTCTAAAGTCTATACCGTGAAACTTCTGCATCCGTTCCACATGTCCGCAAAATACAGAAGATATGTTTCCACATGTCTTCCGTTTTTTGTGGATCCGCAAAAAAATGGAAAGTATTATTTTTAATAAAGATTCAAAAGTGAGATAGTAGTAGGGTTGTCACAATACCAAAAAAGTATACCATAAAAAAGTATTGCAATACTCTATACCACGCAAAAAAAAAAAAAGTTATGTGCATTCCACATTTTATGAAACGTCCGGCCCATAATAGTGACTAAAAAATGGCGAATAGCGTGTTTTTTATTTTTTTCCTATTACAGTGTTCACCGCAGGAGATTTTTTTAATATTTTAATAGTTCTGACTTTTTCGGACGTGGCGATACCCAATATGTTTATTTTTTATTGTTTATATATTTTCATATGTAAAATTGGGAAAGGGGGTGATTTAAACTTTTAATATTTTGTTGTTTTTAACTTTTTATTTACTTTTAGCCCCCTCAGGGGCTTAGAACCCTTGCCCTATTTACCCTAACAGAGCTCTATTAGGGTGAATAGGACTTCACACTGTCCCTGCTGCCCTGGGCTTTGTGCACACAGCAGCAGAGAGCTTATCATGACAGCCTGGGCTTCAGTAGCGTCCTGGCTGCCATGGTAACTGATCGGACCCCCCTGATTTCACTGATGGGCCTCCGATCAGAAGCTGCCACTGCCACCACTGTAGATTATACTGAGGAGGGGGGCCACTGTACCACCAATGAAAATGAACCCCTAAATACAAAAGTAGGCGGCGGATGCCGGCTGTGTGATACAGCCAGCACCCGGCCTCAATGACAGGGATTGGCAATGCCGCCGGACTCCATCAATTACCCCTCAGGTGCCGTGAGAGGGATCCCTGTCATTGAGGCCAGGGTTAAATATTTTCATTGGTGTGCAGTGTCCCCCCCCCCTTCCTCAGTATTATCTTCATTGGTGGCAGCAGCAGCTTCACAGCCCCCATGTTGTAATTTTAGTCCGGCCACCTCTCGTCATGTGTGCCATACTGCGGCCGGAACTCCGTACCGTCCCCATTATAGTGAACGGGGACGGAGAGTAGTTCCGGCCACA
Organism: Rhinella marina; assembly: GCA_900303285.1. Classification (NCBI taxonomy): domain Eukaryota; kingdom Metazoa; phylum Chordata; class Amphibia; order Anura; family Bufonidae; genus Rhinella; species Rhinella marina. The sequence continues at coordinate 24,939 of ONZH01004031.1, forward strand.
CATCTGCACTAGCAGCAGCACGGATCCGGCAGGCTGTTAACCCGCCGGAACAGCCTGCGGGACATCCCTGCCGCTAGTGTAAAAGTAGCCATAGAAATGCTGGTTTTGTACGATAGTCCGCATGAGCCAGTCAGCAGCCATATATGAAGTGCTTCTGGGTGCGATGGAGAGTTTGGTGGAGGATCAGGTTCAGGGAATGATAAATGGGCTATATGGAGAGGAGTTAGATCAGGGGAGGTGATAGGCCACCCTAAAAAAATGTATTTTTATGGAGCGCCTAAAACTGTGTATGTTGTGATTTAGCCTGATTTCCTGGGGTAGGGCATTCCAGAGAACCGGTGCAGCTCGGGAGAAATCTTGGAGCCGGGAGAGAGAGAGGTTCAGATTTTTGTAGAAGTCAGTCGTAAGTCATTGGCTAAACTGAGAGCACAGGTGGGGTGGTAGACAGAGATAAGGCAGGAGATGTAGGGGGGTGCAGCACTGTGGAGAGCTTTATGGGTGAGGACGAGCAGTTTAAATTGGATTCTATACTGAATGGGCAACCAGTGCAGTGACTGGCACAGGGTGGAGGCATCAGAGTAGCGGTTAGACAGATAGGTGACCCTGGCTGCTGCATTAAGAATAGACTGGAGCGGAGAGAGTCTGGTGAGGGGGAGGCCAATTAATAGTGAGTTACAGTAATCAATACGGGAATGGATCAGGGCAACAATCAGAGTTTTTGTTGTTTCCATAGTGAGAAAGGGGCGGATTCTAGAGATGTTTTTGAGGTGCAGGTGACATGAGCGGGCAAAAGATTGAATATAGGGGGTGAAAGAAAGATCAGTGTCAAACGTCACCCCGAGACAGCGGGCGTGCTGCCTAGGAGTGATGATGGTGTCGCACACTGAGAGGGAGATATCAGGTTTAGGTAGGTTAGTAGATGGAAAGAACACAAGAAGTTCCGTTTTTGAAAGATTTAGTTTCAGATAGAGAGAGGACATGATATTAGATATGGCAGAGAGACAGTCACTGGTGTTCTGTAATACAGCAGGGGTGATGTCAGGGGATGAAGTGTACAGTTGTGTGTCATCAGCATAGAGATGGTACTGGAAACCAAATCTGCTGATGGTCTGTCCAATTGGGGCTGTGTACAGAGAGAAGAGGAGAGGGCCTAGAACTGAACCCTGAGGAACTCCAACAGCGAGGGGGAGAGGTGTAGAAGTGGAGCAAGCGATTGATACACTGAAGGAGCAACCACAAAGATAGGAAGAAAACCAGGAGAGGGCGGTGTCCTTTAGGCTGATGGATTGGAGCATGGCGAGTAAGACATGGTGGTCTACAGTGCCAAAAGCTGCAGAGAGGTCAAGCAGAATGAGCAGAGAGTAGTCACCATTGCATTTTGCTGTCAGGGGGTCATTTGTGACTTTGGTGAGGGCAGTTTCTGTTGAAGGTAGGGGGTGGAAACCAGATTGTAGTGGATCAAGGAGCGAGTGATTAGAGAGATAAGGGATGAGGCTAGAGTAGACCAGACGCTCCAGGAGTTTAGAGATGAAGGGAAGATTGGAGACTGGTCTGTAGTTAGTTGTACAGGACTGGTCGAGAGATGTTTCTTTTTTATTAATGGAGTAATGATAGAGTGTTTGGGGAGGGGAAGATATCAGAAGAGAGAGAGATGTTGATGCTGTGGTAAACTGCGACCATGGAATCTGAGGGGGATTTCCCCAGGAGCGCCACACTCCCAGGGCCTGTAAGGCTCCTCTGCTCCGAGGCCTGCCACAGCTATGTTCCAATGGAGCACTGTCTGCGTAAAGGCTCCATACGAACATCATGAATCTCCCATATACTGCAATGCTAATACACTGCAGTCTATGGGAGAATCGATCTGCCAATCGCATGTTCAAGTCCCCTAGGGAGACTTAAAAAAGAACTCCAGCAAAAAAAATTATTCCATGTCCTGCTAGAAATGTACATGATGTAATCGGCAGTGAATGTCATTTTCTTACTAGTGGCTGTATTTCTGAGTTATATCTCCCTGATGTTTCTCATCTGTGTCATGTAACTAGGAATCAGACCCACCAACTCACACTGCATCTTATGTGTGGACAGGAAGTCTAATTCTCCATGCATTCCTATGGAAGCCTCACTTTCATTCTCATAGAAATGAATAGAGCAGTAACTGGCTTCCTGTCCTGGGTCAGTTGGCCCATGACCCAGCTACAACGAGAGGGGATAACTCTCAATTACAGTCTCTGATAAGAAGATTGCATTTACTATAGATTACATCATGCACCTTTCTAACAGGTCAGAGAATAGAAATTTTTGCGGGAGTTCTTCTTTAAAGGGGTTTTCTGAGAATTTTATACTGATGACCTATACTCTGGATAGGTCATCAGCATCTGACCGGTGAGGGTCCGACACCTGAGACCCCTACTTCAGCTGAGAAGTCATTGGCGCTCGCAGTAGTGCGGCGGTCTTCTCTCAGCAAACCAAGCACATCGCTATACATTGTGCAGCAGCTCAGCCCTATTCACTTCAATAGGGCTGATCTGCGAGAAGCTACTGCGAGCACCGATGCCTTCTCAAACAGCTGATCACCAATGATTAGATACTGATGACCTATCCAGAGGATACATCATCAGTATAAAAGTCTTGGAAAACCCTTTAAAAAAAATAAAAAAATGTTTTAAATATTTAAAAAAATGCTAATCACCTACTCCCCCTATATTAAAAATAGTTAAAAAAAATCATTAGCACTGATGCATCCCAAAATTCCCATGCTATTAAAATATTAACATATTTATCCTGTATACTGAACGTCCTAATGGGTAAAAGAAATCAAAATGACTGATTTGCTGTTTTTTCATTGCTTCCCCTTCACATAAATTAAGTAAAAAGTGATCAAAAAGTCATACACATCCTAAAACTGTATCAATAGAAACTACAGATCCCCCCCCCCTCAAAACATGATCCTTCACACAGCTCTGCAGACATAACTATAAAAGTTAAGGACGGGGTCAGAATATGACAATGCAAAAAAAAAAAAATATATATATATATTTTTTCCAAACTTTTATGTAGTTTTAATACTTAAAAAACATTAAAATGTGGTATCGCTGTAATCATACTGAACTGGAGAATAAGGGTAAGGGATTGTTCACACATCAGTTATTTGATCAGTTATTTCCATCAGTTATTGTGAGCCAAAACCATGAGTGGAGACTACACAGAGATCAGGTATAAGGGAAAGATCTGCACCTGTTTGGTGTTTTTAACCCTCACCTGGTTTTGGCTCACAATAACTGATGGCAATAACTGATGTGTGAACAAGGCGTAACAGGTCATATTACCTCATAGGGAACGTTGTAAAAACAAAACCTATAAAACTGTGGAAGAATTGTGCTTTTTGGTCCAATTCCACCACATTAGGAATTATTTTTATGTTTTATATATTATGTTTATAATATATTTATTAACTAGCTGAAGGACCCGGCTTCGCCTGGGTATATTTAATTTATTTCTTTAACTGTTTGTGTGTGTGTGTCGTTAAAAGATATCGAGAGTGCCCTCTACAGTGCCCGTCCATTTAACAGTGACCTCTACACCGGCCCGCCCCTTTAACAGTAACCTCTACAGCGGCCAGCCCCTTTAACAGTGACCTCTACAGCAGCCTGCCCCTTCAACAGTGACCTCTACAGCAGCCTGCCCGTTTAACAGTGACCTTTACAGCAGCCCGCCCCTTTAACAGTGACCTCTACAGAAGCCCGCCCCTTTAACTGTGACCTCCACAGCAGCTAGAGTGGCCACTGTCTTCACCCCAGAAAGCCAGACCTCACCGGCCATTCCCCCAAACGTGAAACAGCGCCCCCAGTTCCCATGAAGACACATCACTAAACATAAGGCTCCGTGAAGACATGGAGGAGAAGCTGTCTGAGTGTGAGCTACTGAAAGGGTGGACATCCCTGTGTCTGTCCAGGCACTGCGTCGGACGGAGAACAGGTAGCCAGAAAACTGGACTGTCCAGCCTAAAGCCGGACATCTGGCCACCCTAACATCAGCCTGCCCCTAGGGTGGTCAGAGGTCTTGTTTTAGGCTGGACGGTCTGGCTTTCAGACTCCCTGTCCTCTGTCATGCGCAGGGCCTGGATGGACACAGCAGCAGCACTCTCAGCAGCAGCACTGTGCAGTCTGAGCAATGAGCTGCAGGGAGAAAGCCACCCTCCCCTGCAGCTGACAGAAGGTGATTTTTACCAATATTTTTAATCCTGGTCAAATGCAGCATGGAGGGGGCGTGGCCTGACTGAGTCAGGGGCGTGACTTAGTGGGATCTGGGGGTGGTGCTTTTAAGTCCTTCTTTTGACGGTGGCCAGAATTACAGGTCGATGCCATAGTAATTTAGGAGGAAGGTGGGTAGCAGTGGAAGAAAACATCTTTTATTACTACTGAACGGTAAATATGTAAAATTTACATTATATGAGGTAATGATTGATGATGAGTTAGTCTAAAACATAAGTTATAGTTATGGTAACCGGGAATACCCATTTACCATTGTCATCCACAGTGCTCTGCCTCTTTAACCCTTTCACGACCGGAGCTTTTATCGGTTCTGCATTTTCGTTTTGTGCTCCCTGCCTTCAAACAGCCATAACTCTTTTATTTTTCTGTTCACATAGCTGTATGAGGGCTTGTTGTTTGCGGGACAAGTTGTACTTTCCAACGCCACCATTTAATATTGCATACGGTGTAGTGGGAAGCGGGAAAAAAATTCCAAACCGGGTGAAATTGCAAAGAAAACGCTATTCCGCTACAGTTCTACGGGTTTCTTATTTACAGCATTCGATGTGCATTAAAACTGATCCGTTACTTTCATTCTACTGGTCAGTACGAATCCGGCAATACCTAATATGTATAGTTTTTCCTGCGTTTAGATGGTGATAAAATAATTAGAAAGTTGCCCTTTTTTTTTTTTTTTTTTTCCTTGTCATATATTGACCCCTATAACTTTTTGGTATTTATGTGTACAGAGCTGTATGGGGGCTCATTTTTTGCGGGGCGGTCTGAAGTTTTTATTGATACCATTCTGGGGTGTGTATGACTTTTTGATCACTTTTTATTTAATTTTTTTTAGAAAAAAAAGGGACAAAAAACTGCGAATCGCCATTTGGACGCTTTTTTCCGCCACACAATTCGCCGTATTGAAATTTTTTTTTTATATTTTAAAAGTACGGGTGTTTTTGGTCACGGTGATACCCATGATGTCTATATTTATTGTTATTTAGATATTTATTTTTTACTTATACGGAAAGGGGGGTGATTTGAACTTTTATATCTTTTTTATTTTTTATATATTTTTTAACATTTTTTTTTAATTTTTCTGTGATTATTTTAAAGCTCAAATATCATCTGATCTATTGTGTTTTGTTTTTTTTCTTTATGAGCAATCATGGATTTACTAGATGCAGTTAAAACCATGAATTGCTCATTTCTTATCCTGGCCTGCCATCTAGTGGCCAGAATAAGAATTGCAGTTTGAAAACTGTAATCCTCACCAGCGGATATATATTTTACAGTTTTCATATGGTGTATTTTACAGTTTTCATATGGTGTACAGACACCCCGATTGGCCAATCGGGGCGTCTGTACACCACCCGGAAGCGTGGGCTTCCGGGTTCAGACGCATCCTGATGCCGTGATCACGTGTGATCACGGCATCAGAAGGCCCTGGAAGTCTCCGAAGACGGAGGTAAGATGCGGCAAGTCTCTGCTGTTAGAAACAGCAGAGACTTGCCGGCCATGACGCCCGCCGCACCCGCGAGCGGGCGTCATGTCCCCGCACCGCCCACGCGCCGTACATGTACGGCGGCGGTCGGGAAGGGGTTAATGCAGACCTAAAGCAGTAAACTGGCTAGGTTGTCATAGAAACCTGATGTGTGCCTGTGAGCTTCTATTGGCTGATAAGGGTCATGTGACCAGGTTACTATTGGCTAATGCATTTTTTGGGAATATCTCAGGAACGGTACGTCCTGGAGAGTTGAAAACTGTTCTAAAACATTCCCGGACATCTGATGTACATGTGTGCCAAATTTTGTTATTGTAGCTGCAGCTGTGCGGATTCCTTTAGCGGACATACACACACACACACACACACACACACACACACACACACACACATACACTCAGCTTTATATATTAGATGGTGCCATTAGAAAGCAAAGAAAAACAAATGGCTCTATGAAGGCAGAGGGTAAAAAAAACGCAAAATCGTGGCTTTAACCCCTTAGTGACAAGTGACGTACTATTAGTTACGTCAACTGGTGTCATGGACACAATCACAGTGGTCCCTGCCTTAGAACCCCTGCGATCGGTCAGTCAGATTTGACTAGAGTAACATACAGCTGACAATCTAATGTAACGGCTGACATCGCTGCTGGCAGTGATGTCGGCCGTTTAACCCCTTCCATGCTGCGGTCCGTAGGGATCACGGCACGGAAGGGGTTAACAGGGAGGAAGCTCCCTCCCTCCTCCATCGGGTGCTGCGGTGCACCGATGGTGTGGCCAAAAGAGAGGGAGGGAGCTCCCTCCTCCTCCTATTGGGACGCTGCTCTGCTGTGGCAGCGTCCTGATGGTTACCATGGCAACCGGACGCCTTCATAGGCATCAGGCTTGCCATGGTATATGAAGCCTGACCAGGCTCCTGCTAAAGGCCTGATCAGGCTTAGTGTAAAGGAAAAATACACTGCAGTACACTATATAGTGTACTGCAGTGTATTATATAGACATCAGATCCACTGGATCTTCAAGAACCAAGTGGGTCTGAGTCAAAAAAGTGTAAAAAAAAAAAGTGTAAAAAAAAATTATTTTTTTTCCATATAGACACATTTATAATTGAGTAAAAATAAATAAAATAATAAAATACCCTAGATATGTTAGGTATCGCCTTCCAATCACATGGTTAGGATCACACAAACAGCCTGTCTCCTCCTAAACCTTGTGACTGATCACATGGTCATGACATCATTGACGGTCCTTGCAAGCTATGGTGAATGGAGTGTTTCTACTCTGCCTGGTCCTGTCAATCAACAGAGCCTCTAGGAGCAGAGGTAACGCCCCTTGCACCTAGAGGCCTCATTAGCATAAAATAAAATTTCATTTTATATAAAAATGGGGGCACTAGTAAATAAAACAGATATATATTTGGAATCAGGTGACATTAGCACATCTCTAATGTCAGCCTGATTCATATCGAAAAAACTGGTGACAGAAACCCTTTAAGTAACTTGAGGGGTGTAGTTGCCAAAATGGGATCATTTATGGGGGGTTCTACTATGTGAGCCCCATAATGTGACTTCAGACCTGAACTGGTCCTTAAAAAGTGGGTTTTGGAAATTTTCTTAAGAATTTTAAGAATTGCCTCTAAAATTCTAAGCCTTCTAATGTCCCAAAAAAATAAAATGACATTTACAAAATGATGCAAACATAAAGTAGACATATGGGGAATGTTAAATAACAAATATTTTATGAGGTATCACTTTCAATTTTAAAAGCAGAGAAATTGAAATTTTGAAAATTGTGAATTTTTCAAAATTGGCAAAGTTAAGATTTTTTTAATAAATAAAGGTGACATATATTGATTCAAATTTATGACTGTCATTAAGTACAATGTGTCACGAGAAAACAATCTCAGAATGGCTTGGATAAGTGATAGAGTGATACATGTCAGATTTTCAAAAATAAGCCTGGTCACGAAGGTGCAAAATGGCCCAGTCATTAAGGGGTTAAGGAATTTGCAGCATTTCAATTGTGGGGACTGCTCTTCTCTCTGCAAATTCCCAACCTAAAATGTGGCTTGCCACTGGACAGGGATATTCCCACCAGCAGATGCAGTGTCCTCAGTTACCCCTCCTCATACACTACGGCCAGAGAGCACTAATCACGGAAGGCGCGTCCGTGATAAAACCGGATGACATTCCATCGCACCGAAACAGGAAACGGAGCCGTCCAATGGAGGGAGCCTAGAAGGCGACCAATCAGGAGTCTCCACACATCGTCCAATTCCCGGCGCGCACCCAGACAGCCTCCAGCCTCCTCCCAGGACTCATTAGCGGGGCTTCTCCCTCCCACTCCGCCTCCACTTCCTAGTCTGCAGCCAAAGTGACAGCGCGGAGAGCCATAGTAACACCAGTGAGCTTCAGGGAAGGGAAATACCTGGAAGGGTTCCGACGTCTGATTGACGGCCTGGCACAGCCAATCGGCGCGGCGAGACAGGGAGCAGGGGGCGGGCCTAGCGCTGTAACCCAAGCTGAGCGCTGATGGTGTAGAGAGCGCTAGTGCCTTGGCTGTATGTGTGTGTGCGGTGTGTGTGTGTGTGAGTGTCAGGGAATACAGTGGAGCAGTGTCTCTGGCCGGAGACAGGCTGTTGCATTTCAGTGCTCACCGCAGCTATCCGGTTATGTGTGGGGGGAGGGCTGCTGACAGACACGTTTTCTTCTTCTCCATGCTGGTGAATCATATCTGACAACCGCAGAAGGAAAGGGCAGCGCAGACGCAAGTTTCTCTCCGGGATATACACACATTGCAGCATTGACAAGTGCGCCCGCGGCCGGACATGTCTGAACACAGGGCCATTGATCCCAAGTTGTCTACGTTGGACAGGGCGGTGAAAGGTAAGGCAGCCAGGGCTCAGCATATGGTGCGGCCAGCCAGGGGGCTCCTGTGCTCATTGCAGTATTTGGGGAGGGGGTCCCTCCTGCCCGCATCCCCCCCCCAGGAGCCTTGGCACATGGACTGTTGATCATTCGCCTGGCATTGGGTGGGGTGCTGTAAGGTTGCCTCCTCCATGGGCTTGTGTATGATGGTAGCCCCCATTGCCAGCTCTCATCCTCACCGCATTGCCATGCTGAAGGCATTGTGTGTGGGCGGCAGGCTGGATGCTGAATTATGCTGATTTGCCCCCCATGGTGGGGCCTTAATGAAGCATTTTAGCTCTTCTTCCACCTTCCATGGCTGTCATCCTCCATCACCTCCTGATTACATTCCACAGGATGGCCATACCAATCTGATGTCATCGTGAAGACCCTCGTTGTGTCAGCCTGCGGCGCGTCATTATCTACCCCCCCCTCCTCCCCAGAAGATGGCATATTACAGTGTAGCATTAAATGTGGCACCCGGGGATTGCCCGATGCCCTCGAGGAAGGAGAAAAGCCTGCAGTCAATATGTCCTCACATTGGCGTCTCCTCCAGAGACCGCTCTCAGTATTACAGTACTCTTACTGTACTCTTCCCACCAGTTTGCTTATTAACCCCTTCCCATCAGAATTGATGTTACGACTCCCATCATTGCTGTCGTCGTCTACTACATCCTAGGAGTTGGGGGGGGGGGGGGGTTGAGATGGTAAATTCCAGAGAGTAGTTCTAGGAGGGCTGCAAGTAGGAGCAATGCCACATTCCAGGCACAGGTTGGGAAATTAACGCTTGCGGCCAGCGTTGTCCATAGCTTGGGACGGAGGTGAAGGTGGACACGTTTGCTTATTTTTTAGGTGTATGGCCCCAGTCTCCGAGATGTTTAATAAATGTCCTTACGTTCGTAAATGATCACGATGGAGAACACAGTCTGCAGTACGACATTGAAGATAAAAATGAACTTTTCACCTATTTTTTGGTGTGATAATGTAGATACATTAACATATAGAAATCTCCACTCCTCAGGAGCAGAACACCCCTGAAGCTCCTGGTCAATAACATTGATAGGGCTGGATCTATACACCCGTGCACAGGAATTGATTTATGAATTGCCTTCATGTTGGAATCTGCTGATGCATCCATACGTAACTAGGAGGCTCCCATAATGTGAGGGACTGCAGCATTATATGTATGCACCCTGACTACCTAGCTCCTGCTGGATGGGGCATGTATGGTGCACATTGCAGCTGCTCATGGTACATCCTCGACAGGTGGTTGAGTCTGCTTTTTCTGACCGTCTACCGTTGCGTGGTAACTTTGTTATAGGCATTGCTTGGCTGATGTTGAGAAGAATCAGATTCTGTAAGGACGTTGATGATATGGGATAGAAGCATAATGCACATGCCTTATGTAGGTTGGTAGGGGGTGAACGGTGAGAATTGCTACATCTTCTCAAGCAACGTATGGACTGTTTCATGGAGAACAGCTGAATGTGTATCTGGTTCTGTGCTAGGATGGCCCACTGGTCAGCAGTCCATGAAGCTATCTGTATAGAGATTTTAGATTGCTTCTATTGATTTTGCCCTGCAGTCAGAAGTTTTATGGTAGGGAATGGTGTGTCCATCAGAGTACCGAAGATACATGGTGTACTTCATCATAGGCTTGAAGATAACGTTCTATACTCTACCCTACAAATTTAAGAAAAAACGGTCAAGTAAACTGGCAGTAGTCCCCCCAAGAGAGGCATTCCTCACCCATGGACGTGGTGATGTCCCAATACTTTTCCAGTTACCACAGTCCTCAAGTCCATAGTACTGTAGAAGACATGCTATTTATCATCATTAAGTCTCAGAGGACGTCCTCAAATGGTTTTGTGGTTTAGAAAACTCATTTTCAAATACCCTGTGATGGGAATGTAACTTGGAGGAGGTTCCCTGGTCAGGATCCTTATGGAGAGCAGTGCTTGCTCTGGAGGACCTGTCCTGCATTACAAAGAGAACCATTTGATGGACACCGCGTAATGCTTCATTTGTTTCTGTGTACGGATGACTTCTGTGTTTTGCAGATCTGCAGTTTGCAGACCACAGAATGCGCACGGTCATGTTCTTGAGGCCTTAACGCTAGGTTCCTCCACTGATAACGGGTGGTCCCAGCAACAGGACGCTTTTTGTGATCAACTTATTGTGAACAGAATTGCCAACTTGGCCAAATGAAGGGAAAGTTGGTTTAGCAGGCTTTATACTACTCTTATCTGTAACTAAACAGCCCTCAATGTACTCCATTGGGCCTCATGCATGTGGTACAGATTTGATCAGCATTTGTCATCCGTTTTTTAAGCTGAAACCAGGAGTGAATCCTAACTAGAAAGAAAGTATCATGGTAATTTCTTCCCGATTTCTGGCTACCTGTCAAGGGGTTGTCCATTTGAGAAAACTCTAGTACCTTATACACCGTATTCTGAATTGGTAGGGAAGGGTCCTGTGCTCGGGATCCTCATTTTTGGTTATGATGAGCATTTCTAGTTCTTGAGGACTTGTCCTGTCCTGAATTATACAGACAACCTATTTATCTGCCTATTGTCAAAGGACTCTTCTAGGAAGTAAGGGTTGCCTCAAAGGCAGATGCCTTTAGAAGGGGTTGTTCCATCTGGGACATTTATGGCATATCTTAGGATGTGCCATCTATGTCAGATAGGTTCTCACCCTCTGCTCTCTAGAATGGGCCCTGAAATGAACGAGGAGAACACCATGCACACATGGCTTGCTCTCTGTTCACTACTATGGGGCTTATGAAAATAATTGAGCGATCGTGCTCAGCTATTTTCAGGAGTCCCATAGCAGTGAATGAAGAGCAAGCTGTGGAAGCACGGCTACCCCTACATTCACCATTATGGAACTTCTGAAGATGGCCATGCAGGCGCTCTACTATTTTTTTGAAGTCTCGTGGCAGTGAATGGAGGATGTTCATCATTCATGCTTGCTCCTCTGACTTCAGAGCCGCCCTGTCCTGGAGATAGGTGCAGGACCCACCTTTGGGACCCTCATCTAGCTGACATTTGTGGCATATCCTAATGATACACCATAAATGTCCCAGAAGAGAACACCCCTTTTAAGTAGCCATTCTTGCTCAAGTGCTATAGCGTAAAGAACATCACATGATAGAAGTTTTTTTCATAGCAATACTACATATATTCCATCCAAACTCGGGTACTGTAGCTTTTTTCTTTTTTTTCTGCTCTGTAGCAAACAGATTTCTCCACTTTATTATCCCTTTTAATGTTTTTGTTCCACACAACTGACTTTCCTGAGAAGTAGTATTTCCTGGCGAGTAGCCAGATTTTAGACGATGACTACTTCTGCTGCTACATCTATACCTGATGGATGTGGGATACCTTCTGTAGTTGATTCAGTGGAACAGGTATATTGTGATTTATTTATCTTATTTATTTTTGTTTTTTCTTTCTTTTTTTTTTGTGTTTCCATCTGCTAATATGTTCTTTTTCTACACATTTACCAGTGCCTTCATTGGCAGCAGATGGCTTTTGATTCAAATGGGAAAAAAGTAATCTTCTCCTGCTGTATTCTGCCTAAATAAAATCAATAACCTATATGTGCAGAATGTATGTGCTGACAGCTTGTCCTTTGCATGACCCGTCCCTCGTCCTGCACGGATCCGCAGCCACCAATATGGGGGTGCACCATTAGCCTGGTCTTTGTGCTGTTGGTATTTGGTTCCTGTGTTTTTCAGCAGTGCTCCTAGGTTGCACACCTAATCCCTCAGGGGATAAGTCAGTGTAATGATGGTTTACCGTGCGGTGGTTGCTTCAGGCTGTTGATCAGCGCTCCTGAGAGAGGTCAGCAAAACTTGTTTTCATGGTTTATTTGACTTTGTTAGTGCCAAGAAAAATGAAAAAAAGACAAATGGGGAGATTTATCAATCAATGTGGTCCACATTTATCACGTACCAATGTCCGCATTCACTCCATAAAAAGAATTAGCTCCAAAATGGAAATCCAAGAGTGGCCGTGGTTAATAAAGTGGCGTTAGGATCGTCACATTTCTGAATGTGTTTAATTCGATTTCGATACCATAAAAAGTATTGCGATACTTGATACTAATCGATAGCACGCGAAGAAAATAAAACTCCAAAAAAGTTGTGTGCATTCCGCATCTTATGGCACATCTGCCCCATAATACAACAGTCCTATCCTATTTTTTGGGGGGACAAGGTGACCAAAAAATGGCGAGTCGCGCAAATTTTTTTTTTCTGTTACGGCGTTCACTGCATAGGGAATATTTTAATAGTTTGGACTTTTTTTGTATGCGGCGATATGTCATATGTTTATTTTTTTTTTTTTATTGTTTAGATATTTTATATATAAAATTGTGAAAGGGGTGATTTAAACTTTTTTAATATTTTGGTGTTTTTTGATTATTATTTAATAACCATTAGACCCCCTTAGGGGCTAGAACCCTTCTCCTATTCACCCTGATAGAGCTATTAGGCCTCTTTCACACGAGCGTGACGGATTAGGTCCGGATGCGTTCAGGAAAACTCGCACCATTTTGCAGGCAAGTTCAGTCCGTTTTCTCTGCAATTGCGTTCAGTTGTTCAGGTTTTTTCCGCGCGGGTGCAATGCGTTTTGATGCGTTTTTCACGAGCGTGATAAAAAAACTGAAGGTTTACAAACAACATCTCTTAGCAACCATCAGTGAAAAACGCACTGCATCCGCACTTGCTTCAGGATGCAATGCGCTTTTCACTGAAGCCCCATTCACTTCTATGGGGCCAGGGCTGAGTGAAAAACGCAGAATATAGAACATGCTGCGTTTTTCACGCAACGCAGAAGTGATGCATGAAAAAAACCGCTCATGTACACAGATCCATTGAAATGAATAGGTCAGGATTCAATGCGGGTGCTATGTGTTCACGTCACGCATCGCACCCGCGCGGGAAACTCGCTCGTGTGAAGGGGGCCTTAGGGTGAATAGGACTTCACACTCTCCCTGCAGTAGCTTCCTGGCTGCCTTGGTAAGCAATCAGAGCCCCCCTGCTGGGGACCCTGTGGCCACTGCCACCAATTAATATAATACTGAGGTTGGGGGGGGGGGTAGGCGCACTACTCCAACCAATGAATATAATTAAACCATTAATTCAAATGTAGGCTGCGGGTGCTGGCGGTATCACTGGTGGCAGTGGTGGCCTTCTCGACTGCGCACCCAGGGCAGTGCGCGTCACGTCCTCTACTTGATACTTGGCTATGTAGTAGCGCAGCCTAGTATCGAAAAATAGCAAATCCTGGTATTGAATTAATCTGGGTCTAAAAGTATTGATACTCCGATACCTGGTGCAACCCTAGAAAGCATAGCCCAGACAAGTGTAAACTGATCAGAAGTTGCATGCAGCAATCGAAATTGTGACCTTTTTTTTTTTTTTTTTTAAATTGCAGTTGCTGCAAAAAGTTGCAGTTGTACACTACACATTATTTATTATTCTCTGTATGACATTTGGTAAATTTGTTCTCAACTTCAACCTCCAGCTCTGAAAGTTAGCTGTGGCGCAAACTTTGCCTAAAATTGATAGATCTTCCCATTGTTGATAGGTGTAACTAGTAGTAGCGGAATAGTCTCGGACCACAGTACCAAGAACCGCCCTATTATTCATTTCCTAAAATGTGCCACTTAGGCTAGTTTCACATCAGCATTAGAGCTCATGCACATGAACCAGACTGCAGATCCGCAGAACATGGATACAGCCGTGTGTATTCCGCATTTTGCGGAATGGAACAGTCCTATCCTTGTCTGTAATGTGGACAATAATAGGACATCTTCTATTTTTTTTTTTTTTTTTTGCAGAACGGACATTTCCTTTTTTTGCGGTCTCATTGATGTGACTGGTTTCACATACCAGCTGCAAATTTCACATACCAGCTGCAAAAAAAAGTGGAATGGGCACAGGAAAAAAAAATAGTTTTCTGTGCATGAGCCCTTTCAGATATCCAGCAGGCTGTTCCGGCAGAAAATAACCTGTCTGGGTTCTCTGCATCCACCATAGCCGGAAAGTCCTGCCTGCCCACCGGACCTCCCTTAAAGAAGAACTCTCGCAAAAATTTTTATTCTCTGACCTGTTAGGCCTCTTTCACACTAGCGTTAGCACGGATCCGGCACCTAAAGGGTGCCAACGGATCCGTGCTAACGCTGATACATGTGTGGAGCTGGAGCAGCGCTCCGGCCCCACACATGTTGACAGACATTGGGACAGCAATACATACAGACATACACATACATACTTACATACTCCAGCCCAGGACGCTGGCAGCACTTCTTCACGCGCCTCCTGCGCGCAGTGATGACAATTCCCCACAGCGCCCTCTGCTGGGCGCAGTGGGGAAACATCATAGCTGCGCGCAGGAGGCGCGTGGAGACATGCTGCCGGCGTCCCTGCCTGGAGTATGTGAGTATGTATGTGTATGTCTGTATGTATTTCTGTGTAGCCGGAACCGGAATGACACCCCCCCACCCCTCCATTGCAAGTCAATGGAGGACAGATCCGGATTACTGGTGTGTCACACCAAACGGATCCGTCCCCATTGACTTGCATTGGGGGTCATTCCGGATCCGGCTTGGTGCGGATGCCTGGACCCGAGAGAAAACTGCAGCATGCTGCGGTTTGTTCTCCGGTCTTAAGACGGAACGGAATGCTTTCAGGAGCACTCCGTTGTCTTCAGTTCAGTTTTGTCCCCATTGACAATGAATGGGGACAAAACTGAAGCGTTTTTTTCTGGTATTGAGCCCCTATGACGGAACTCAATACCGTAATTTAAAAACGCTAGTGTGAAAGTAGCCTTAGAAAGGTGCATGATATAATCTGTAGTGAATGTCATTTTCTTATCAGTGACTGTTTCTGTGAGTAAAAACCTCTCTTCTTATTGTAGCTGGGTTATGTGACCATCTCCCTGACCTCCAACTGACCCAGGACAGAAAGCCAGTCACTGCTCTATTCATTCCTATGGGAGCCTCACTTTCAGTCTCATAGGAATACATAGAGAATTAGACTTCCTGTCCACACATAAGTCTGTGTGAGTTGGTGGGTCTAATTCCTAGTCACATGACACAGATAAGAAACTTCAGGATGATATAAGTCACAAATTCAGACACTGGTAAGAACTGGTAAGAAAATGACATTCACTACAGATTACATCATGTACATTTCTAGCAGGATTTTTGTCGGGAGTTCTTCTTTAACTATAATGGGAACCTGTGTCATGTATACTGGGAATCCGCTGAGTAAAAGTTGCTGCATGCCAGTTTTTGTCCGGCTGAATCCTGGCATATATACATCCTTTTTGCATTTTTTTTACACTCATATATTTTGGCAGCATTTTTGGTCATAAATCTTTTGACAGATGTGTTTTTTTTTTTCTTCTATTGAGAAGTCTACGAGAAAACACTTGAGAAAGCCAGAGCCTGCGACATTATGGGAAAAAAAATAAAATAAAATACCATAGAATGCCACAAGACAACACACAAAATTCCTTGCTTGTAGTTGAAAGTTCTCATTTGACAAAAAAAGCAATTTAGCTGGAGGTAATCTTCATGGCTCGTAAAGCCTTCAATGTAAAGGGAGTCTGTCATCATCATCAGCCGTATTAAACACTGCTCGCGGTCAAATAGGATTTTCACACCTGAAATAAACCGTGGCCCAGATTTACTAATGTGTCTGCTTCTGGAATCTGTCTAAAAAGTGGGGCAGCTTGGTGCAACTAAAGGTACGGCCACACACAGTTTTTTGGATGAGGTTTTGAGGCAGATCTGCCTGCTGGATTTTCTGCCAAAGCCAGAAGTGCATCCACCAGGAAGGAGAAGTATAAACCCTTCCTTTATATTTCCGATTCCTTTCGGGTCCACTTATGGCTTTGGCAGCCAGATATGCATCAAAACCTTGTCCAAAAAACTGTGTAGCCATACCCTAAAGTTCTCCAATTTTCTAACTTGCTTGTTTGGCGTGTTGTAATACATAAAGGCAATAAGGTATCATGGGAAAGTTGTGTTCCAACATACTAGAAATATTTTAAATTGGTTTCTGGTTAAAGGGAATGTCTCATGAAGACAGCCGCTGTCCATATGCCCTATTTAGACATGGATTTTGTAGAGGGGGTCCCCTGCTTAAATCCCCCTCGATGACAAAGACCTGGGAACCGACTTATCAAAGCTACTTCTGTTCTGGAGGACTCAACACATCGTTGTATTTCATGGATGGCCATTCATCTGACTTTCCACCATATAACGCTAAATTTCCTTTCTACGGCTACTGCAGAGAAATGCTTACCTGACCGTGTCTCCAAGGATCGACAGTAACACGACGATCCTCCATGGCAGCCTGTTCTGCAATCAAGGGGGTTATCTTGTTACTTCAATGGGGCCGAGCGCGATACCAAGCACAGTCACTATACAATGTACTGCTTGGTGAGCACAGAGAACAGCAACCACCATGGTCCTTAGACAGAAGGGGCCTCATCAACTTCTCTAAGGCTACTTTTACACTAGTGTTATTGCTGGATCCGGCAGGGTTCAGCAAAAACGCTTCCGTTACTGATAATACTACCGTCTGCATCTGTTATGAACGGATCCGGTTGTATTATCTTTAACATAATCACGACAGATCCGTCATTAACTCCATTGAAAGTCAATAGGGGATCCCTTTTCTATTGTGTCTGATTGCGTCAGAGAAAACGGATCCGTCCCCATTGACTTGCATTGTGGGTCATGACGGATCTGTCTTCCTCCGAACCCCAAGCATGCTGCGGTTTGCTCTCTGGTACGAGAACGGAAGGGCATGCATTTTGGAGCACTCCGTTCTGTTCAGTTACGTTTTGTCCCCACCAGAAAATATTAACGCTAGTGTGAAAGTAGCCTAAGAGAGTTTTCTAAGCATGCTCTATGACCTGTGCAGAGCTCAGGTCATAGAGCGTGACATGAAAAATCACCAATTTTGTCAAAAATCACAGTTTGTGTCTTTTTAGTGCCGTTTTTTACCAAAATCTGGTATAAACTGCTGCTTTCTGAAATAGTCCATAACCTGCTTACCACTTCCTTCACACTTTTTCAGGGTGCAGCCACACAGGGCAGACTTTCCACTGAGGATTCTGCAGAAGAAATTCTGCCTTAATCAGCAGTGCAAATTGACTACGGATTTAAAATCCCCTATCTAGTTGATGCTGTTGATTATTTATTTTTTCACAACTTGTTATGAGCGTTCTTAAAATGTTGTTCACTTTGTATTGTAAAACGCTGCAGGTTTGTGTGAACGTGTCTTCAAGGATGCAAGGTTTGGTGGAACATCTTTGGTAAGGGCTAACCAGGTGCCAAAAGATCGTTTGTATTTGTACCCCAAATATAATGTGAACAGTGCCGAAATCCGCTTACTTTTTGTTGGTGGCTGTTTTCCCAGTTTTCTTTTTAAAGAACTTCCTGAAAACTAAAAGCTTCTAAAACTGTGTGAAGTATATATCAGATGGAGACAAGGAGAGGATGATCAAAGAGCACCTTCACTGCAGTCTGGAGTTTCATGTGTTTGGGTAAAAGACGTGTTAAGCCGTGATAAAAAAAAAAATCAAGTTTTTTTTATTTTTTATTTTTTTTTTTTTACGTGCATGCTTGCCTCTCTGCCACGGAGGTCTGGGTTTCTAGAAGGCATAGTTGAATACGCCGAGGCTTGTTCTCAGTTTCAGATCCACACCTGAAATTGTGCACAGTTTACATTGAGCAGCCTTGAGTTCTGCTTTTTGTGTTTCTATAATTGTCCCAACATCCGGACATTAGTTCTTTATTTTTCAGTCGCATCCTTCTACTTTTATTTGAAGTTTGTCATGTGTTTATGTCGTGTATTGTAAAAGCTTTTATTAGTGTACTCGTTGGAATAAGCCAACTCCAGCTTCTTCTCAGTATCATGGCAGACTTGGACGTTTTTTTTTTTTGGCGAGGCTATTACGTTAGGAACGCTGTAATTACTACTCAAAAGCATATGGCCACACAAATCTGTACATGGGTGTAATCTGTATCCTTCTATAGAGTGTTGAGGGTGGTTTGTAGGAGAACTCATCAGAATTGTGATGCAAGTCCGCCAAAGTCCATGACCAGCCAGAAAGCTGGAAACCCAGCGCACCCCAGTATTGTGGGCCCTGGTGGTGTCTGGCCATGCCGGATACGGCAATTCTAGTATTCTGCTCCTCCGCCAGAATGTCCTACCCCAGGTGTGGACGTAGCCGAGCCTCTTGTCATATATAGAGTAACTAAACTGACTCCCATACAGGTTGTGGCTTTTATAGTGCTGATAATAAAGTGATAGATTCGTAATGCATTTCTGAAAAACTAATTCAAAAGTGACTCTACTTTCAGTGACTACCACAGCTAAAAACCCTGAAAAATACCAGTGTGTTTAACAGTGTAAAAAACATCTAACTTTTCTTTTCTAATTCCTGCCGATTTTATGTGTTGGGTTGACGTGACTAAAGCTGGCCTTGCACTGCAGGTAACTGAAGGACTCATTTAAGACTATTTTTTGATAACTGTCTGCTCCTTGTTATGAGCCAGATATGCCTGAGGATAGGTCATCAATATTTCAAAAATGGGCAACCCGTTTAATAGCAGCTTGAGACTGTGCGTCTAAAAAATTGGTCCTCTAATCATAGGTCAGCATTTTTCTCCAGTAGGTTATCTTTGATTACTGCATCGTAGATCTCTGTATGCATTAACATGTTGCTTATGTTGGGCTATCATTTATTAGCATCCTGTTAAAATGTTCATATTTATCATGTGGAAATGGATGTCAAGCAGGATGACTATCCTGCCATCGAAAACGCATCAGATTTCAGCAGGTCAGAAAAATGAGATCTCTTTTTCTGTCCTGTTAAAAAAAACAGATCCTGTGAAATTGTGACTAATGGACACGTTTAAAGGTGACACAAGCCTCATTGAAAACATGTGGCTCCATTGGAGTCAGAAGTCTGTCTTAAAATGCCCCTACAAAAATGCAACGTTTGTAGGGCGGTTTATAATGTAACATTTGGTTGCTGCGTTTCTTGCTACGGGAACAAAATACAGACAAAAAGCAGCGTTTTTTTTTTTTTTTTTTTTTTTTTTAAACCCTTCCATGTGCATCCACTCTTAAAGGGGTTGTCCGAGTTATTTTTTTGTCCTTTGTATGTTTCTAACTAGTCAAATACAACAGCTTTTCCATACACTTTCTGCTTCTAAAGCTGCTGGTTTCTCAGGTTTCACTCAGGGTCACATGACCTGTGATGTCAGCTTGCCTCCCTGCTGATCTTATATTCGTGCACACGAGACGGGCTCCTGCTATCTGCTCTCTCCCTGGATTCTTTCAGATAAAACATTAACCCCTTCAGCCAGAACACACTGAAGGCTTTACAACAGTAGCTGCAGATGTAAAGAGACACAGGATCTGCTCTTCTCACCCTACAGACACAAAGCTGATACTGGAGGAGATGCAAAGTATTGTATTGTACAAGAACAGGTAGGGAGAATTTCCTGTGTGTATCAGCAGTGTCATTGTACAGCTGGGACTTGTAGTCCTACACATACAACATGCTGCTGAGTATCCCAGCAGACATGTCACTCAGGGCAGCATTTGCAGAGCAGGGGGAGGGGCAGAGATTGTTATTACTGCAGGTAAACCAGAAGAGAACCAAGAAAATGAGGAAATATAGATTATTATTTTTTTTTTTTTGCCTAAAACGTCCTTAACTTGGTTAAATATTGCTGCCCATCAGATTTACAGTACTATACATTTTTTTTTTTTCATAACTCGGACAACTCCTTTAACAGGATGCCAGAATGTGTTGTGACCCAGCAGTTCAGTGCGTTACTTTTCAGCGGCGGCTATTCCTGTAGAACTTGTATTAAAGTAGAAGCCTACATTGTTAAAGGGGTATTCTCATCTTAGACAATGGGGGCATATCGCTAGGATATGCCCCCATTGTCTTATAGGTGCGGGTCCCACCACTGGGACCGGCACCTATATCCAGAACGGAGCGGGGAGTGCTGCGCCTGGAGGGGAGTGCTGCGCTCATAGAAATGAATGGGAGCCGGGCCGTGCATGCGCGGTGCGCTCCCATTCATTTCTATGGAGCCGACGGAAGTAGCCGAGCCAGTGCTCGGCTATTTTCGGCAGCCCCATAGAAATGAATGAATGGAGGGCGGCTGCGCATGCACAGTGCGCCCTCATTCAGTTCGGGGGCTCCGTTCTGGATATAGGTGCGGGTCCCAGCGGTGGGACCCGCACCTATAAGACAATGGGGGCATATCCTAGCGATATGCCCCCATTGTCTAAAATTAGAATAACCCTTTAAAGTCAAAACTAGCCCATAATTCTGATGCATTAAAAGCAATGCAATTTAAAGTTTAGTCCATATGTAGTTCTCTTTGTCAAAGTGTACCTGTTCTTATCAAAAGAAGAGAGAGGAGAAGTGGAGGAGAGGAGAAAGAAGTGGTCAGGGTGCTATCTCCTCGCTGCAGGACCTGGACTCAGGACTGACTCGTAGACTTTCTATTGAGTGAGGAGAGACTGTCAGAGCATTTCTTTCTCCAATTTTTTATCCAACGTGTTAGGCCCACCTACCAGTGTCAAGGTGGCTTCCATAGATGGGTACCTAACAGAACTGCCTCTCCTGGGCCTAACCTAAGCATACAATGTTCTGGGCAGTGTAGGAACCAGTTATAGTTATACTCTGCTCAGAAGCCCTGGGCAGAGGGGCGGGGAATACTCAATCTAAAGGAGGGGGCTACCCTCCAAACATACTGCAAGAAAATTTAGACTAGCACATCCACAGTCACAGGTGAACATCCATAAAGCTAGCATGCAAGCAACAAACAAAAAACGTATGGTAGCACACCATTACACATGGATTATTCTGGATTAAAGTGGTACTATACCTACTATACGTGAAAAATGGAAGCTCTTTACGCACGTTTTGATCAAACATGGGTCGGGCCCTTCTACTGGGGTCGAGGTGGCTTCTGCAGATGGGCACCTAACACTAACAGAACTGCCTCTTCTGGGCTCAACCTAAGGCTCCATTCACACGTCCTGTTTTTCTTTCCTGATCCGATCCGCAAATCATGCGGATCCATTTCTTTCAATGGGTCCTGAAAAAAATGCGGACAGCACTCCGTATACCCGACCGACATATATTCCTCCTTCCGTTTTTTTGCAAAAAAAAAAAGGAACGGATGCACAATTGGTAAAAACGGAAGGTTTTTGCGGAAACACGGATCCGCAAAAAGCAGACCGAAAATCTGGAAAAGAAAAATACGGATGTGTGATTGGAGCCTAAGCCTACAATGTTCAGGGAGGTGTAGGAACCCGCTATGTTTATACTCTGTTCTATTTGGTTAGTTTTAGGTACCCATCTGCAGAAGCCACCTTTTGATCAAAAATGTGCACAAAGAGCTTCCATTTTTCATTTATAGTACCCCTGTAATCCAGAATAATCCCAGACTGACCCATTCATTTTAATGGGTATATACACATGCATAGTTTTTCACTGACCATCTTTCAGTTCAGGAAAAAATAGCAGCATGTTCTGTCTTCATCTGTTTTTCGTGCAGGACTTGTCCATTCAAGTGGGTGGGTCAATGGGAAAAAAAAACAAAAAACTGTTGTCCAGACGCCGTCCACTCTCGCCGATGGTTGCTAGGAGGTTCTGTAGGTTACTCCTCGTGTTTTCTTCACGTGTGTGAAAAACGGACGTAAAACTGATGCAATCCTGGCGGGAAAAAAAACTGAAACACTGAATAGTCACAGGCAAAACTATTTCAATTTGCCATCCGTTTTTCACTATACGGACCCTGACATATTCCATATCATTTATGTGAAAGCGGCCTAGCTGAGTTTACTCTTGGCGACTGTACTTGCTAGTTTATGTGGATGGGTTCTCCTCTGAGTGTATTTTTAGCAGGCAGTTAAGAGGATGCCCGCTTCCTATTCTGTATACTACACAGACATTATTCTAGTCCAGATGAACCATTCCTGACAGGACACCATATAAACACTGTCAGCGTGTAAATCTCTTAATGCTGGAAGCCCCAGTGGTGGAGGGAGCCTGAAGCCTCATCCATTTACTTCCAGCTAAATATTAGTATTCCCGAGACTTCATTGCTTTTTCACTACATGATATGTTGGATGACTACTACATATTCTGAAGGCAGGCTTACCCTGCTAAGTACAAAAGGATGTCTGCATTTTAGAATGTCACCCAAATATGTGCAAATAAAAGCGAACAAATGGTAATCCACACTGTATGGAGCATGAAGCTGGCCATGCCTGAACAGGTATTCCCATAAATCTGTTCTCCTGCAGACATCTGGCATCTTTTCTAACAAGGTAGGCTTAAGAGGTAATTAAAGGTGCTATCCGGTCCCTTAGGATAGGCCATCAGTATTAGGTTGGTTGGGATCCAACACTCGGCACCCCCACTGTCCAGCTGTTATTGTTTACGTGGCACAGGGAGAAGATGCAATACCTGGAGCAACTACCTTTTAACCAGAAAATGAGTCGTGGCACTTTATGGAGCACCATGACTCCTTCAGACAGCTGTTCAGCTGGGGCGTTGAGAGTTGGACCTCCGCCAATCTAATATTGATTGCCTATCCTGAAATATATACAGAGCCATGGTGCCTGTATTGGGTTTTCCCAGTTTCAAATCCACTCTTGATAAGGAATCACAGGACCTCATAGGACCAATTCACATGACCGTGGTTGGCCTGGGAAATATGGTCCATGTCCCAGCCTACGCTCCTAGACAGACCGCTGATCCCCAGGTAGGTTATGATACAGTCAGTCTCTATCTGATCATGGGGCTATTGCAATATTCTCACATGATGCGGTTGGGGGAATAGTGTGAATCGGCCATTTTAATTTTCATTCACACATCTGGCATCCGGCACAACTGTTGGCTGGACAAAAGCTGTTGCATGCAAATTTTACATTTATGCCAGAAAGTGGCTGGATCACCGGTGGACCCCATCATAGTCAATGGGCATCTGGCGGTGAACTGTGGACTCCGGCACTGCCAGATCTGGCGAAATCTTGTAGGCTGCTCTCTGCCGGATCCGCTGCCGCAGATAAGGACATCCCCTTAGCCACCCTCTTCCACTGCAGAACAGCATCAGAGAATTTGGCCGCTTAGCTGTGACAGCGCTGTGACCCTGATCACTGCAACACAGAGGGGTACTCGTGAAGGAAATGTGATTGATGCCGTATATTTTAGACTAATAATATAAAACACCAGATCTAAGCCTGTTTCTTCTATATATTCTTAAAAATGTCTCCTACTTGCCCTTTCATGAGAGACTCTCTAGCTCCAGTTACATGACCCATGTAACTGATGATCAACCCATCATTCCTGGTATTACGGGGCATTACTTGCACAAGGCAGTGATGCAATGTCTGTCCTCGGCTCGCAAGTGTGTAGTGGTTATAGTAGTGTCTGTAGATTGTCTGTAAAATGCACTCAAACCTACTACATAAAGATTGACTCCTTTCCCAAATACTAGGTATTGAGACTGGCTCATGGAGCTAAGTGATTGAGCAGACTGTCAGCTTTGTATTACCTCATATGTTTTTATTATATGTACATTGCCCATTAAACAAGTGCATCCTAAACTCATAAGTCAACTGTACAAGTGAAAGGGATTGTCTGACTTTTGGGCATTGTTTGCCCGTCCCTCGGAGCGTGTTGTACCTGTTGAAAAAAATCATACTCATCTGATCCCTGCTGCATCATTTCAGCAAACTGGCTCTGTGTTCCTGTTCCTGCCAGTAAAGTTCTGGACAGATGGTCATGTGTGCAGCAGCAGCCAATGCCTGTCCTCAGAGGTGATTTTTCTCCACCACTAAGGCCAGTCATTGGCTGCAAAGGCCAGGACCAGAAGACTGAACAGAGCCAGAGAGCTAGAATGGAACTTCAGGCAGCTTGTGAGTATCCAGTTGACTGTGGGGGACAGACAAAAAATGGCCAAAAGCTCAACAACCCCTTTAAGACAATCATACTTCTTCTAGAGGTAAAAAGAACAATGAGCATAACCTGTGTTGGTTTCATGTTCATATGTGCTCACCAGGGGCATTGCTAGGGTCTCAAAAGATCCGGGCCCAATGCATATGGCCCAATTCTCTAAGTCGACCACCTGCTCCGCCTTCCGCAGCAGCACTTACCTTTCACATTCAGGGCCTCCAGGTGACGTCTCCTCTGATGTAGATCTTCTCTGTCATCATCTTCTCCATTCCGGTCCGGACACCTTTTCTCAGCCGCCTTGTCTCTGCAAAGTGTGGCAAATGGACATCTTGGCTTCCTCGCATTTCATCATCCCCCAACCTGGAGTCCCCACAGTGTTATCCTGCTGCTCACTGTGCCCCCCCAATACACCCAAATACTATCCTGAAGAAATATCAGTGCCCCCCATAGTAACAGTGCTCCTCATAGTCCCACCAATATTAATTGCCTCCTAGAGTGCCCTCATTAGTAATACTGCCCCCTACTGTGCCCCCCAACAGGGATAACGCTCTACAGACCCCTCAGTAGTAATAAGGCCCCCCATAGTGCTCTTAGTAGAAATAAGGCGGATCTATAAGTCCTTCCTATAGAGCCCCCAGTAGTACTAAGAATGCCTAATGTCCCCTGAATTTATATAATAATACTTACAGTTCCCCAGTATTTATATCGCCCCCTCCTGTTATAATGCTCGCCCTGAAGTGCCCCCAGTGTTTATACTGCCCCCTACAGTTATAATGCCCCCTGTATATTCCTCCCTTTAGTGCCCTCAGCAATGATTCCTCAGCCCCTCCACCATACAGTCCCGTGTAAATAAAATTATTTTTCCTCCCTTTAGCTCCTCCAACTGCCGTCCTAGTTAAATAACTACAACTCCCAGCATTACTCTGCCTCTCCCTTCACTTACCTCTCCTTATAGCAGACCTCAGCAGAGCTTCTTCCCCTCCAGTTCTCTTCACTGTGGAGCCTCTCCTGCATTGGTCACATGATGACATGTGACCAGTGACATCATCGCAGGTCCTACTCAGCTACTGCACCGATCACATGACCTGTGATGTCACCACAGGTCCTTCATCTCTTGCAGTGCTTTAGATTTGATTGTATTGCTGTCCTCCAATTGTATCTAGCTGGCAGGCAGGACATTTGGAGCCTGGGAGGAAACATCAGCATACCTCCCAAGTGTCCCTCTTTTGGAGGGACAGTCCCTCTTTTTGACCCAAGTCCCTCTGTCCCTCTTTGATCCTTAAATGTCCCTCTTTTTGACCTGGGGAATTAATGCATAAATGAGCATTAATAAATTTACTACATTGCTCCTTACTAAAGTGTTTGTATGGTTTCTACCTGTATATTAGACCAGAACTTCATTATTTGGTGCAATTTGTACCAAAATCATCAGATTATAGATATTTTAAATATCTATAATCTGATGATTTATGAGCTAATATTTATATGGACATTAAACGCAAGAAAAAAAATTGCTGCAGGGGCTCCAGTAATTATGCTTTGGGTGGACTTAGAGGGGTGGCCTAGTATGAAAAAAAACTGCCGTGATGTGCACCGCACACATTGTCCCTCTTTGCAATTTTCAAAAGTTGGGAGGTATGCATCAGGGGCCCAGGCCCCAAATGTTTTAGCCTAGCAACGCCCCTGGTGCCCACATTGCTGAGAAAAATGAAGTTTAAGTATACGCAAATGAGCCTCTAGGAGCAATGGGGGCATTGCCGTTATACCTAGAGGCTCTGCTCTCTCTGCAGCTGCTGCATCCTCTTCACTATGACAGGACTAGGCCCTGACTTCTCCTAAAGTCAATTAAATGCAGAGGGCATGTATTGAAATTTCATTTTTCACAGCAATGTGGGCACATATGAACATGGGACCAACACAGATGCCTTCAGCTACACATGTAACCGGTACAAACCTGCTGACAGATGGCCTGGTCAGTCTGGATAATGCGATCTATGTGACATCCAAATTTACTGGTTGACTTTTACTGTTGTCTCATCAGGAACCCTAGTACAAGAAAAAATAAGCATATCATGGCATCAAGCAACTCTTCCCTCCCCCCCCCCTTGCTAATAAAGGGACTGGTCCCATATACAGTTCCTCTTCATAGAAAGTTGAGTTACAATCTGTATTGTAGCCCAGAGCTGCATTCACAATTCTGCCGGCGTTAAACTCGCCCAACATTTCTTGCTACCTTAGTGATTGCTTAGCCGTTACGCCGCATTTTAGGACATCCTATATAAAATTGTTTGGCTATAAACATTAGGCTGCATGTCTGTTTTGCCGCAGATCTGCAAAACGCAGGCATTGGCTGTGTGCACCCTTCGTCACGGTGTGGAGCCATTGACTTCAATGGGTCTGCCATCCACATGTTGTGGACAAAGATCCTTTCTTTTAGGGTGCGTCCCCATGAACCAGATCGAACATGGAAGAACCCCATACACTTTAGTCCATTTGATGGATTTGCCTTCTGTGTATGGTCATCTTAGGCTACTTTCACACTTGCGTTTGCAGGATCCGTTTGTGAGATCCGTCCAGGCTCTCACAAACGAATCCGTCATGATTATACAACCGTCTGCATCCGTTCTGAACGGATCCGTTTGTATTATCTTTTACATAGCAAAGACGGATCCGTCATGAACTCCATTGAAAGTCAAGACGTCATGACGATCCGTTTGCATCAGTTTCTTCATGCGGACACCAAAACACAGCAAGAAGCGGTTTAGTGTCTGCCTCCAAAATGGAATGGAGACTGAATTGAAGCAAAACTGATGCGTTCTGAACGGATCCTTTTCCATTCAGAATGCGTTAGGGAAAAACTGATCAGTTCAGGACTGTTTGTGAGAGCCTGTGACCGATCTCACAAACAGATCCTACAAACGCAAGTGTGAAAGTAGCCTTAAAGGGGTTTTCCATTTTTTTTATTTTTTTTATTTTTTTTTAATTTTTTGTTTTACTGATGACCTATCATCTGGATAGTATCCACAAAATCCACAACGGCAGCATCTCCACAAAAACGTATTTATTCTTCAAAAAGTCATCAGAACATGTGCAAAAATCGCCCATAAAGTGCAACGTTTCGGTTACATGGTAACCTTTCTCAAGCATAGAGAAAGGTTCTCAAGGTTGCTTGAGAAAGGTTACCATGTAACCGAAACGTTGCACTTTATTGGCGATTTTTGCACATGTTCTGATGACTTTTTGAAGAATAAATACGTTTTTGTGGAGATGCTGCCGTTGTGGATTTTGTGGATACTATATGGATGACCCTAATGGATCTAAGGGTTGAATTGGCTGTTGCATTCCACTAATGGTCTGAAAGGTATCAGGTGCTGCTCTCAGTTATTATTTTTTACTATCATCTGGATAGGTCATCAATATCTGATCGGTGGGGGTCGGACTCCGACCGATCAGCTGTTTGAGAAGGCACAGCCGCATACAATGTACGGCATTATGCTTGGTAAGCACTGAGAAGTCTGTGGCTCTCACAGGAGCACTGGTGCTTTCTCAATCAGCTGATCAGCGGGGGTCCCAAAAACCTTTTTAACTATTCCATTGCAATTATAGGCACGTGATTAGTTTGTGACTGTTTCCATTGTTCTTAGCCTATAACTCAGGATTAGTGCAAAATAGGTGAAACAAGTGTAATAACAATGTTGTGTTTTTTTTTGTTTTTTTTTTTTTTTTTAATTGCATAAAAACTATAAAGTAATGTCCGATGGTGGAGGCACACATTCCCTTTAAGAAATGCAGAGTAATAGCACCGCTGAACCCCCATTGATTATAATGAGATATGCCGGAAACTGGCCGTGTCCCCGTTGTAAGTGCCGGGTTTCAGACGGACAAAAAGCAGGGAACTGGATGGATCTCGGACGTATCTCATTGTAGACAATAGGGATCTTGCGGCGCACAGCCCTGTTCAGGAAACGGTGAACTCTGGCAGGCTGTTCTGCCGGATTTAAAAACACATGAAACTTACCCAAAAGTGCTTTAGGCCACTTTCACACGATCAGCATTTGGTCAGTATTTTACATCCGTATTTGTAAGCCTACTCCATGTCTGCTTAATCTCCGTACTCTTATCTGGCTATAATTTTACTGTGTCCCGGGTGCTACTTAGCAGTTACACTGTCGAAACATAAATGCATAGAATGGGCTGTGAGAGAGAATTATCACTGAATTTATAATCTTCATTGTGTACGCAGTTATAATAATCATACCAACCACACAGAAGAGCAGAAGAGTCTCCTTGTTGCTGGCATGGAAGCCATTGGCAGCAGATTTGCATTGCTTTTGTTTCCTGTGTAAATTGTGTGCCAGAAAAAAATGATTTCTGCCTGTGTAATTGCAGTGCACTTTCCTGTGCCATGCTTCATTTTAGTTTAGTTACTTTCTAGCTGTTTTTTTGTGTTATTGACCATTACTATTATTTGTTTGTTTTTTTTCATAGCCATTTATCCATAAAATGTTCAATTTGATGTTGTGTAAGTTTCTAATTTTCAATTAATGCCAGACTCGCTCAGTGTAAGAAGTCTTTTTGACCCCCCCCCCCCCCCAACACACAGCCCTCCACAACCATTATAGGAAATTAATACACCAAATTAGTACATACATCAATTTTAAAATAGAACTTCATTTTATGAAGACAAGAATTCACAGCTAATGCTTAAAGGGGCTGTCCCATCTGGCACATTTATGCGGCACTATGAGGGGCACATAGACACCAAGCCCCGTTCCAATGCGGAATAGAGAACGTCATGCTCTCCATCAGCAGGTGTGAGACCGGGGTTAAATAAGAACTCCCGCAAATAATTTTATTCCATGTCCTGCTAGAAATGTACATGATGTAATCTGTAGTGAATGTCATTCTTACCAGTAGCTGAATTTTTTAGTTATATCATACTGAAGTTTCTTATCTGTGTCATGTGACTAGGAATTAGACCCACCAATTCACACAGCACCTTATGTGTGGACAGGAAGTCTAATTCTCTATGCATTCCTATGGGAGCCTCACTTTCAGTCTCATAGGAATGAATAGAGAAGTGACTGGCTTGCTGTCCTGGGTCAGTTGAAGGTCAGGGAGTTGGTCACATGACCCAGCTACAATAAGAAGAGAGTGGAAACTGTCAATTTCAGCCTCTGATAAGAAAATGGCATTCACTACAGATTATATCATGCAGCTTTCTAACAGGTCAGAGAATAAACATTTTTGCGGGAGTTCTTCTTTAAAGGGTTTCTGTCATCAGAATTTAGCCTACAAAACCGAGTGTCATTTGGAAATCGCAAATGACACCTGATGACAGCCTTTTTTTATAGAAAACTGTACGGTAGTTTTTGTTAAAATAGCGTTTTTATAATATGCTAATTAGGCCCCCTAGGTGCAGTAGGCGTGAACCCTGCACCTAGGAGCGGCCGTAATAACGCCCCTTACCCCTCCTCCCTTGCGTTGATTGACAGGGCCGGGCAGCCATCTCTTTCGTCTCCCGGCCCTGTACGATCGCGAAATCCCGCGCCTGCGCATTGCGATAAGCAATCTGCGCACGCGCGTTGAGAGCCGGCGGCCGCCCGGGTCCCGGCTTCATCAATGCGCATGCGCGGATTGCTTAAAGGGAACCCGTCACCATCAAAACACGAAATAAAAGCATGCAGAGTGTTATAGAGCAGAGGGAGCTGAGGAGATTAATATATAGATTTATGGGAAAACATTCAGTAAAACTTGTAATTCATTCATTTAAAGGGTTAACCCTTTTAAACCTGCTGACATTAGCGATGTGCTAATGTCAGCAGACCCTAACTGTTGTATTATGTTTATTGGGGCCCCATCACTGTGATACTCTTACTTTTGTTATATGTAAATGAGCCTCTAGGAGCAGGGGGGCGTTGCCCCTGCTCCTAGAGGCTCAGTTTTCCTACCACCTTCCATCCCCCGAGGTCCTTGATTAACCGGGCCAGCACTCGTCTTCTCCGGCCAGCCCTGTGTGCCGGGGAAATCTCGTGAATGTGCAGTGCAGCACTCAGAGCCGGCAGCAGGACACAAACGCTGCCTGGCCCTGTCAATCAAGAACCTTGGGGCGTGAAAGGAGGTAGGAAAACGGAGCCTCTAGGAACAGGGGCAATTCCCCCTCTGCTCCTAGAGGCTCATTTACATATAACAAAAGTAAGATTATCACAGTAAGGGGGCCCCCAATAAACATAATAATACCACAGTTTAGGGACTGCTGACATTAGCACATCGCTAATGTCAGCAGGTTTAAAAGGGTTAAATCTGATGACAGAAACCCTTTAAATTCCTGCTCATTCTGGGCTTTGAAGTGAAGTAGGAGGGCCTATTAGTGATGACAGCCTTCCTTCTATGACTGTGTATACAGAGATAGCTGTCAATCACTGATAGGACCGCCTCCTGAACTTCAAAATAAAATAAATTATAAATTACACTGAATCTTTTCCCATAAAACTATATATCAATCTGCTCAGCTCTTCCTGCTCTATATCATGCCGACTTCAGCTCACACTCCCTGTTTACTGTGACAGGTTCCCTTTAAGCCGATATTTCAAGTGGGCCTCATTTTGTAGAATACTTCTATCCCAATAACCTTTTCTAGGGGAGGGATGCCCCACCTCAGTGACCTGAAATGCCAAGTTCCTAGCGTTACCATCATGAAATTCCCACTGCCTGCCATGTTTATGGGTGATATTCCAAAGGATTTTTTTCTGTGATATGTTTCATGATCTGGTGATAGCCAGGCATAGGGTAGATTAACAGTTCATACATTAGCATTAGTAAAGGTGGTTTATAATAGGTAATGTGTTATTCGGCGTTGCCTTGAGTAAAAGTTTCAACCAGTAAATAATCCCATAGGTGTAAAGTACCTTAATCGCTCTCTAGAGCAGCTTTACCCCCATGAGGAGGCAAATGCATTTAATACACACAGAAATTAGAAAGATAAGACTTCCATGAAATATGGATTCATTTTAATGTGGTCCTTTTATTGTGGTTTATACATTTTGGAAGTTGAGCAAGCTGCCACCATCTTTATATCCGAGGTAGCTGTAAATGGAAGTCCCACAGGGCACTGAAATCTTAAAAGGGGTCTCCAGAACTAGAAAAACATGGCTTTTTTTTTTTTTTTTCAACAACAGTCCACATATTATGTGTGGCATTACAACTGAGCCTTAGGGTACATTCACACGACCGTAAGTGTTTTGTGGTCAGCAAATTGCGGATTCGCAAAACACAGATACCGGCCGTGTGCGTTCTGCAATTTGCGGACCGCAAGTGACCAGCACTATATAGAGAATGCCTATTCTTGTCCCCGGTTGCGGACAAGAATAGGACATGCTCTATATTTTTTGTGGCGCCGTGGAACGGAACGACGGATGCGGACAGCACACGGTGTGCTGTCCGCATCTTTTGCGGCCCTGTTGAAATGAATGGGTCTGCACCCGTTCCACAAAATTGCGGAATGTATGCAGATCCATTTCTACGGTCGTGTGAATGCACCCTTATTCTAATTAAATGGGCTTTCCGAAATATATTTACTGATGACCTATCCTCTGTGTTAGGTCATCAGTATCTGATCGGTGGTGGTCCAACAGCCAGGATCCCGCCAATCGGCTGTTTGAGAGGGCACCGGTGCTCTAGGCCATGTGACATCAAGTTCATCAGTCACATCGCTATCCTCTGGCACTCCAGCTGTGATGAAACTACGACTCCCACCATGCTCCATTTCATTTCTATGAATTTCTGAGAGCAGCCCATTTAGGGCAAGTTTACAGTTTTTAAGCGCTGATTTTGGAGCCTTTCTGCCTCAAAATCTTCTCCAAAAAACCCACCTCAAAACAGCCTCCTTTTCACGTGTAAAAATGAAGCAGCATGTCCTATTTTGGGGCAGAAGAATCAGCTCTGAATTTCCCATTGAATAGGAAATCGGCACTTTTTTGGTGCAGATCTTCTTACAAAAAAACCTCAAGCTGAAAATTTAGCCTTGTATTGAACCCATTGGTAAAACTAAAAATGCGTCAAAAAATGTAAAAAAAAAAAACAAAAAACTGCGCAGAAAAAAATACATGTATTCTGCGCTGATTTTATTAAGTGTGTATTTTGAAATCTGTTGTGTGAACTGGCCCGGACAGTTCATTTTCATCATATGAATAGATATGTAGCTGTACAAAAATCATGTGAGGGTGGGGCAACCCATTTAAATGGAAAGTGTTATCAGAAAATTACCTATTGTTTAAATCACATTTTTACGTTAAGCATATTTTTTAGAATTTTTGGTCAGTGTTTTTTTCTTTTTTTTTTTTTTTTTTTTTGTTCTGCCAGTTTTTTTTTTCCTCTGCCAGTTCTCTGAGGCCAGAACTGCCTTCCCTCACCTCACATACACACTTGCTGTAGCCAGCAGCTTCCTGCCAGCCAATCAGATTGGATTACTGAGAGACACAACTCTTCACTCTGAAGCCTATTGCAGGCATGCAGTGTGAAGGATCGCCCCTCTATCTTCTGTTTATACTAAAGGGAAGACAGACAAGCCATAGCAACGGTCTTTTAGGGAACCATTTGAAAGGGACAGGAGACATTAATGAAAGCTGTTGTTATAAGGTAATTACAGATCTTTTGACAATCGCGTTAGAAAGGTACATGATGGAAACTGTAGTTGAGATAATCGTCTTACCAGTGACTGTATTTGTTAGGCTACTTTCACACTAGCAGCAGCACTGATTCGGCGGGTGAAGGGTCCCGCCGGATCCATGCTGCTGCAGGTGCACGTGTGGGGCCAGAACAGCGCTCCGGTCCCACACGTGTCAGACGCTGTCTTACCTGTCCTAGCAGCTCCGGACACCACAGGAGGAGGAGGAATGGAAGGTAAGATTCACCACAGCGCCCCCTGCTGAAGGGAGGAGGGAGCTGTTGGAAAAGTGCAAGATGAAAGTCAATGGAGGATGGATCCGTTTACTATTGTGTCACACCGAACGCATCCGTCCCCATTGACTTGCATTGGGGGTCATTCCAGATCCGTCTTGGTGCGGATGCCCAGACTGGAGAGCAAACCGCAGCATGTTGCGGTTAGCACACCGGTCTGGAGACTGAAGAGAACTGAACGGAATGCATTTAGGAGCATTCCGTTCTCTTCAGTTCAGTTTTGTCCCCATTGACAATGAATGGGGACAAAACTGAAGCATTTATTCTGGTATTGAGTCCCTATGACGGTGCTCAATACCGGAATTTGTAAATGCTAGTGTGAAAGTACCCTTAGTTATCCTTTCAGTTCTGATCCTCAGCTGTGTCATGTGATCAGCACTCTGACTTTCTAAATAACACCTCTTCTCATGTTTGGACAGGAAGCCAGGTTCTATATGTATTTCTATGGGAGCCTCAATGTCTGTCTCATAGGTATGAATTGACTGACTTCCTGTCCTGTGTCAGTTGGAGAGGCAGAGTGATGGTGACAGGACACAGTTGAGGATCAGAAAGGAGGTTATAACTCTGGTAAGAAGATTACCTTCACTACAGTTTACATCATGTACCTTTATAATGGTCAGAATACAATTTTTAGTGGGACTGCTACTTTAAATGGGGTTCTGTACCTTTTTATTACTGATGATCTATCCTTTTGGATAGGTCATCAGCATCTGATCTGTGGGTTCCCGGGTGTCACTTCGATGGGGCTGAACCATCCCCCAGGCTGGTGAAATAGTCGTGGTGTCGCTGACCTGAGTCGTGAAACGGGGAAAAGGCTGTGGTGCTACTGCGAGTGCCGCAGCCTTCTCAAACTGTTGATTGGTGGGGGTCCTGGGTAATAAAAAGGTGTAGAACCCCTAACAGAGGGAAGTCTGCTGTCCACATTGTGCATTCTGTTGCCTCATTTACTGTCACTTGCATATTGGACGCAGTATATGACAGGTGCCCACCACCTGGGCTTTGCTTCACCTCTTTCTTGCTATGTGTGCTGCTTTCAGTATTAAGAGATTCCTTCTAATGAGAGATTTTCTGCTTCCTGCATCATCTCCCCCATATCTGTGATTCCTCCATTGAGCGTGCATCAAACACTGCTGGCATATGTGTGGGCTAAGACTAATGCTGGATAGCCTAGGTGCTATTAGCTAATGGGCATCAGCTCGTGACAACACCCACAAACCTCCCTGGCACAGACCTAACGTGAATCGTTTTCTTTTTCCGCCGAGCACTTGGTTGCAGATTACATTTTGGAAATGACATGTCACATCCTATCATTCGACACGCATCATGCAGCGTCACCCGATTTTGTGCCATTTTTGTCATGTTTCAATGCTTGCTTGTCTAAGGATGGTATATTGAAGCCATTTGGTTGTAGTTTTATGTTCTTGCATGTGCCTGTTGAATGCTGGGAGTGGGGGTGGGGGTCATGTAAAACAATGCAGCAAGATGGTAATAAGCAGCGCTCACACAGTAATCTTGGTAATTGTAATGCTCCCTGCTATTGCTGTGTGCAGGCTGCTGCTAACATGGGAAAACTCTAATTGTAAGATTACATAGCTGGAGATAAACCCTACCTAATGAAAGATCGGGGCACGAGGGGAGGGGATGTGCTGCCTTTCACATGTCTCCATCAGCACACGGAGGTTGTCTTCTCCGAGAGCCTCTCTGGACAATTCTCGGGGTTTCTCCTTGGTTATTGGTCTTGAAATCGATTTATTAATTAGTCCAGACAATGCATTTTCTTATCCGTGTGATATATGTCTAACACTGGATTAAACATCCAAGTCATTTTTTTTTTTTCCCGATTTGAAAAGATTGGTCTTCGGTTTTCTTCCTGTGTCCATGGAAACCAGCAGCATTACATAAAAAGAGAAAATCCCTCAACCTTTCACCTTCTCCCTGCCTCCTACACAAGCACAGAAGAGAATTCATGAATATCAGATAGAATTAGAAAAATGGAGACTCTCACCTAGAAGAGAGGTCCTACTTCTAGCATTACATATTCAGTTTGTAGCGGTGGTATCTCCCATCCCAATAAAGATGCCCTGGGGGGGGAATGCATGTGGAAACCTTGGTCATTTCTGAGGAACCCATAGGTCACAAGCAATTCTGTATGTAGACATGTCTATTCCAGTAATATCTGATCAGTAGGAGTCCATCTGCTGGAGGCTTGGGTCTTCACCTATCCAGAGAGAATGGTGGTGCCCGTTTTCTTGTGGAAAAGTGGCTTCACGTGTGAAGTTAGGCTCCATATACTCATATAGCCAACCATCGATGGTGAGCTCTCATACAGATGGATTTATAACATATCTACTTGACCGCCAGTAAGAGTCTACAATAGGAAAATCCCTTTAAATACTAGACTTTAACCAACACAAACCACTCATTGGCAAGGAGGTTTCTTGGGTTCATTATATTCATGGCCTATCCTCAAGGTAAGCCATCAATATCAGATCGGTGGCGGTCCAATTCTCAGCATTCCTACAGCTATTTGCACGGGACTGTCTACATGCAGAGTACTTAGGCTACTTTCACACTAGCGTTAGCACGGATCTGGCACCTAAAGGGTGCCAACGGATCCGTGCTAACGCTATACATGTGTGGAGCCGGAGCAGCGCTCCGGCCCCACACATGACACACATTGACAAGATATTGCCACACAAGATACAGACATACATACGAACATACAGACATACATACTCACATACTCCAGGGACGCCGGCAGCATGTCTTCACGCGCCTCCTGCGCGCAGTGATGACGATTCCCCACAGCGCCCTCTGCTGGGTGCAGTGGGGAAATGTCATAGCTGCGCGCAGGAGGCGCGTGAAGACATGCTGCCGGCGTCCCTGGAGTATGTATGTCTGTATGTCTGTATGTCTGTATGTCTGTATGTCTGTATGTCTGTATGTCTGTATGTCTGTATGTCTGTATGTCTGTATGTCTGTATGTCTGTATGTCTGTATGTCTGTCTGTCTGTATGTCTGTCTGTCTGTCTGTCTGTCTGTCTGTCTCCGGATCCGGAATGACCCCCCCCCCCATTGGAAATCAATGGAGGACAGATCCGGATTACTGGTGTGTCCACACCAAACGGATCCGTCCCCATTGACTTGCATTGGGGGTCATTCCGGATCCGTCTTGGTGCGGATGCCTGGACTGGAGAGCAAACCGCAGCATGCTGCGGTTTGTTCTCCGGCCTGTTCTCCGGCCTTTCAGGAGCATTCCGTTGTCTTCAGTTCAGTTGACAATGAATGGGGACAAAACTGAAGCGTTTTTTTCCGGTATTGAGCCCCTATAACGGAACTCAATACCGGAATTTAAAAACGCTAATGTGAAAGCCTTAGTAGTTTACTTTTTGCAGCCTCTTCCCATTCAGATTAAAAGGATAATACTACAATACCCTACACTGCCACTATTAAGTAGATGGACAGAGGTAAACAATGAAGAGGATGCAGTGCCACAGGTTGAACAATGGGAGTGCTGAGAGTCGGACCCTCACCAATCTCATCTTGAAGATAAGCCATCAGTATCCTGAACCGGGAAAACGCCTTTAAATGACCGCTTTGGCTATTTATGCAGTTTTATATCTTTTTCATCACAATTTTTCTTTTGTCTTCAGTCAGTTTTTCATTCACGGAAATCTTACTGAATAATCATCTTGGGACCCTTTTTCATAATATATTTAGACCAAGGACTGCTGTAGATGCGCAGTTTGGCCCATAAATTATTTTATCATTGGGTACTCCTTACTGTGCTTTGCCTCAAGTGATGTCTTAATATAACTGAATAAGGCTGAGTTCACATCATAGTTTAGTGTTCCATTCTTCTGATCCGTCAGAAGAACAGGAAAATAAAGAAAAAAAAAAAAGGATCTGTTATTTTGAGCATCAGTTATATTCAGTTTGTGTCACTTCCATTGGAGATCAGTTATTTTTGACGGATAAGGGGAGGGGATCTCTAACGGAAGTGACACAACCTGATGCAAACTGATCATAACTGCTCAAATGATGCTAACTGAGCATGACTGGTTCTCAAAATAACGGATCGCCATAAATGAGATATTTGTTACGTTCCTATATTTTGAGTTGAGCAGAACTTTTAACATGGAGACTGCCCAGCTTTAGCTTCTAGTTTGTGGAGTTGCTTGTCTCTATGTGTCTTGAAAGATCGACATTTGAACCAGCCGAGCATGTCCTTCCGCTTGGGGAAGGGATTGAGTTTAGTCTGGTAACATTTCTGTTTGACCCGATTGAAATGGATCACGACGTTCAGCGTTTCTGCAAATGAAAAATACAGAAAATTTTTAAAAGGAGTCTTGCAGTTGAAGGATTGCTATTAAACTAACCGCAGTGGCTGGTAGGGGTGCCTTGCTTCAAAAAGTGATCCTACAATCTGGAGAAGTTTCTTTTAATCCGTATGCAAAACAGTTGTCCAGTGCACCAAAGGCGGGCTCAGGTCACCATAGCTATTCAGTCTTTGCCTCCCAGTGCTTCTCTCTGTGCCTTGAGTAGTAATTCCTCTGAAGTTGCCATAGGAACATCAGTTTGGGCCAGAACTTCCCCTGTAGGTCATCCAGAGCCAGATCGGAGCACTAATCCTTTGTCAAGTTGCCCGGAGCCCTAACGCTCCAAAATGTGGTGATAAAGAGGCTGCTTTTTTTTACAGTAACATCCATGGAAGCGATCTGGCTTCTAGATGATGCAGAGTGGTAGTTTTACGCCTAATGGATGTTCCTTTGTCCACATCGATGGTGAAGCGGTTACACAGAAATTACTACTCCTCCTTCACCCCAACAAGGCTGGCACTTGGATGTTAGGGATTCCGTGAACCTCAGCAGAATTTACCTACACACAAATGACCCTCCCTATACCTACTCTCTCCATGTTGTGGTCCCGTCTGTACATACTAACCCTATGAGCGCATTCTTGGTACTGATGTACCTTGATGACAGGGCTAGGCGTCCTACTCACCATTGCACCTGAGCCTGAAGTTCTGGGCCTGAGTCATTGCTTCAAACCTCGGCACGTGCAAAGTCCAACCATTGAGTGGTGTACTGCGTGTGCACCGAGGTTGTGGATATGACGGTGCAGGATTTCAGGGTGAGGCGCTTTGACAATAGGGAAGCACAGTCCTGTCAATCGTGGTACAGAGGGAGGCCCTGTGAGGCTAACCCATAATTTGCATATGGATTAAAAGATTAATTTCCCCGAATTGCAAAATCACTTTTGGCAGCAACAGGTATGAGTGCAATATAACAGGCTGAACTGGACGGACGTATGTCTTTTCTCAGCCTTACAAATTATATTGATACAGGGAGGCTCCGCTACCAGGCATTGCAGCTGACTCCCTTTAAGAGATCAAGGGAAACGTATAAGGCTAGTTTCACACTAGCGGCAGCACGGATCCTGCAGGTGAAGGGTCCTGCCGGATCCGTGCTGCCGCAGGTGCACGTGATGGGGGCAGGCCGCGGATCCGGCCACAGCACGTTAACCCCTGCTGAGAGGCAGCCAGAACGAAAATACAACATGTACATCCTTCACCCGCCAGATCCGTGCTGCCACTAGTGTGAAAGTACCCTAAGGGCTGATTCGCACGACCGTGATCGGGCCAGGGACATGGCTCCCCTGACCCGAATTTCTGATGCAATCCATTCATATGAGATGGACATGGGGCAGACACACAGACCAGGTTTCCTGGCCTGATCTCAGTCGTGTGAATCAGCCTTTAGGCATGCTGATTATTTAGGGGGTCATCTGTGGGGGAAAATAGGTTCAGTTCCCAGTAAGCCATGTAATTTAAGACCTTCTGATGGGATTTATTAGTCATGAGGGTAGTAGTGGGTAGGTGACCAGGAGATGTTATATGATACATGCTGTATGTGGATGTATGTGAAGTAGTTTTGGTGCCGTTCGGTCATGGCTTATGTAACGTTACAATAAAGGGCAGTAGTAATGTGCAATGCCCATGTATGACAGGAGTGTGAACATTTCCTTCTCCTAGTCCTGGGAGTCCAGAATACTCAAGTACAGCACTATGTGAAATGTCACCATGCCAGTGTGTGACATTTCATCCTTTGGAAACCCCCCCTTTTATTATGTGCTGTCCCTTTCGTAGCTGGTAGGCAGTATTCCTGAATAATACGTATTGCTAGTGCTCGTAGGTGACATATTCAGACACCCTTGAACAGAAAAATGTTGACAAATGGT
The DNA here is from genome assembly GCA_900303285.1 of Rhinella marina. Lineage (NCBI taxonomy): Eukaryota > Metazoa > Chordata > Amphibia > Anura > Bufonidae > Rhinella > Rhinella marina. The sequence continues at coordinate 64,821 of ONZH01004031.1, forward strand.
GAAAAAAGGAAAAAATGGTGTTGGAGGAGTAGTTGTTTTTTTACTTGCATATTGGCAGTGGCAGTTTATATAAATGTTCCCAGTGTACAGCAGTATAAGGGTAAAGGTTTTGTGGACTTAGTGTGTGCTTGTATATTTTCATATTTCTGGTTTCCTTTCCTTTGTGACGAACAGACATCGCATAAAATAAATATATTGGTGGTTTTTATGTGCGTTTTAAGTAGTCTCCTAACTATGTTGCTGCTGCCTAAAGAGGTATTCTGGTATTAATGATTACATTTATTTATTTAGGGAATGAGATGTTAAACAGTTTTTATCAAGTAAAATACTTCCATAGGAGAACTGGAGAGGACTAAACATGGTGTCCGTTATGTTACCCCCCCCCCCCACACACACACACAAGAATCATGTGACCTGTCTTTCATTTAAAGGGGTTGTCCCACAAAAAATATTCTACAGTTTTCAAACCAGCACCTGGATCTGAATACTTTTCTAATTGCATGTAATTAAAAATTTTGTATCGCTACTGAGTTATTCAATAAAATGTATCTGTATAGCGCCACTTATTTTCTTCTTTCTTTGACCTGCTCACTGAGAAGGCTGCACATACTCTGTGTCATTCTTCAACTGCCTCCTGAGCTGTGATAGGGAGAGATCATGGACACACCTCCTAAGCTGTCATAGGGAGAGTATGGACACACCCCCTTAGCTGCAGCAGAAAAGACACACCCCTGAGCTGTCAGCTTGATATAAATCTAGCAGAGCAATGCATGATCTCTGGATCCATGTGAGGTACAGGGCTGGTTCTAGCTTTGTTAGAAAGAGATTGTCATGTGCTATATGATGTATGGTTTTCATTTTTTACATTAGTCATGGGATAACCCCTTTAAATGCCAGGTATCTAACAGGTGAATGGTGGTGTACTGAGGAGCAGAATATATCCAGTAATACCACCTGCAGCAGCACCTCTTCATTATGTCTATCGCGGTCTATGTACAGACAGATTGCGGTGTTGTTTTTTTGCACTGTGTTGTGGGTTTAGTACAGGACAGACTTGTATTAGATAGTCTGTCTCCTCGGGTGCATGCAGTTGATGCTGGATGGGCATATGAAATCTCAGACTGTAGGCACAGTGATATCAGAAAACAGGTAAGACATTTTTTACCTGCAGCTTACATTTGATTCATAAAATGAGGTTAATGCTGGCAAATGCTTTGGGGAAAGCTATATTCACAGGAAATCTAGTGAGAGGCTGTTCCGTCTGGAAAGTACTGAAGACATTAATAATGCAAGCACTGTATCTTGAGAAGCTTGAGAGTGCTCCTAATAGTGCACTTATAAACAGTGTGCGTCTCCATTTAAAGGCACTGCACCTTCTATTTTCCTGGCCTCACCTTTTATTGTCTTTTTTTCGTCTTTGTCTCTTCCAGGTAGTTTTGCTTCTTCTTTTCCTTCCCCTTTGCTGCCCATCCTCTTTCTCTTTTTTTTAGTTTTTCTTAGTATCTAATTCAGTTTCAGTCTTTTCATTTTCTCTTTTTTTCCCTCTTTTTCTCTAGAGCAGTCTCTGATTCACTCACTCTGGCCCTCTCACTTTAATTTTAAGAACGTGACACGGTATAAAAGCGCCTCCTGTGTGTGAATTGCGGCCACTTGAAATGTACTTGGGTTTCTTTCTTTATGCACATGCAGGTTTATCAAAACCGGTGTAAAGGAAAATTGGCTTAGTTGCCCATAGCAACAAATCAGATTCCACCTGTCATTTTTTAGAGTTTTTAAAAAATGAAAAGTAGAATCTGATTGGTTGCTACGGACATCGACGCCAGCTCTCCTTTTCACCAGTTTTGATAAATCTCCCCTATGGTGTTTGCTGGGAATTGGCTCTGACTCATTGCGGATTATAAAATACCAGGTTAGTACAAAAGAAACCAAATTTTTTAATGTCTATTTCTATTTTATATTTATGCTTTTATGTTCTAAGGGATAACTGCCGCTGGTTGACTGCCATGTCCCACGTTTGCCATATGGTTTTATTGTCGGAGGCAGGTTGGGTATACTGTAGGATAGGACAATGCTTTGACTTCAGGTTAAATATTGGCTTTTGTTTTACATGGGTGTTATCACGGAGATATTTACATGCCTGCTGTTTGTGAAGCACAAGTGCAGAGCAGCTGGACATTTATACTCGACCTACAAGCAGCTCTGAAAAGCCAGGACCTGAATAGTGAACCAGAGTTCTGGTGGAAGCTCAAGTTACCTTTCTATGAACCTCACTAAGGACAATCCCAGTGTGTACACCAAAAATAACCCTCACGTATCAATGTTTGTCCTTATAATGTTTAGGTTTCATTATGTGGGAAGCAAAAAAAGATCCACAGGCTACACCACCAGTGAAGAAGCTGTCATGCACACCGTACATTTGACACCCTGTGTCTCTTGTGTCGTGTCAGAGATAATGGCCTTTGGCTTCTAGCACAGCTTTTATTAAAGGGATATTCCAGTTTCATGAAATTGATGTGTCCTTCAGACAGGTCATCGGTGTCAGATCCAACTCTCCGGACATCCACAGTCGGCTGTTGAAGGGACTGCGGCGGTAGTACAAGAGCTACATTCTCATCAATGTTGAGGTGTAATACTGAGGTTGATTTCATAAAGGTTTTCTACCAACCACTTTTTGTTAGGGTTTTCATAAAGAGGCTAAACCGTAGACTGCTGCTCAAACCTATACTAAGACCTGAGAAAAGTACCCAGAACATAATGTACCATCAGGAAGAATGAACAAGACCAAACATCTGTGGGATTTATGAAAACTAGTATAAAGGAATAGTGGAGGAGTTTTCAGTAAAAATCAATCCTATTCTGCCCTACTGTATGGAAATAAATCTGTAACAACTAGTCTTTTGTGTAGTCATTGGCGGCACAACCAGAATTTAATGAAAGGTTCTCAGCCTAGGTGTTTGTATCCATATGAACAATTCCATTTTAGGGCTCTCCATCTACAGGCTGAGGAACCAAATGTGCTCTTCTTGCTATTAGCTGCAGATATTGTCATGGAACGGTAGCACCAGCCATGAAATAGCTGTAATGAAACTTGGCACCATAATCAGATTTATGTCAGCAACCAGCATTTCATATCAAGCTGAGTTGGCACTTGGGTCAAAAGGCTTTCACTTTTTACACATACATTTCTTTCACTCTCTTGACTCCCTACAATTGGAGAAATTGAATTACCCTCAAAGGTTGTCATTCAATTATGGTGTGTCCTGTCTATTTTTGTCAGAAGGACAATTTAACTTGTAATATGACCGCTTGTGCAGAAATGTTAAATCTTGGGGCTGTAAGATCTGCTAAGACTAAATCTGGTGCCAGTTGGACTCAGAAATGACCACTGTTATTAGAGCAATGGAAGACTACCCAAAAGGAAGGCATCAGTTAGGCTACAGTCCCATGGCTGTGAAAAAATGGCCATGAAAAGTGGACACACTGTAAGTTTTTCATGGCCGTTTTCAACAATTTTTGCATCCGTTTCCTGGCCGTCTTTGTGCTTTGTGGCCCACTTTGCCACATTTTTAAACATCCATTAAAAATGGATGGTTTTCATTGGGTTCTTTTTTTAGTTAAATCCCAATCCCGGTAATAATGTGCAGTTTTTTTTTTTTTTTTTTTTTATGCAGAAAAAAAACATACTCACCTAATCCACTTGCACGCGCAGAGGAAGTCTCTCCTCTCTTGATGCTGAAGGACCTGTGCTCCAAGTGTGATGATGTCACCTTGCATCACCAAATCATACCAGGGGGGGCGGGTCTGACTCCGCCTCAGACCAGCTTTTTGAGGATCATCAATATGAACTCCCTGCACAACCCCTTTAAGTATTATTTGCATGATGTCATTAAACTCAGGATGTGGCAAGCGGCAGAATTCAGAACAAGCAGAATGTATTACAGGGAGGTATACAGAGTGGAAATGTCCCCTGGTCCACACGATTCTCTGAAATAGCTGGAACCCTATTTCTTTCTAAATGTTGCTCACGCTTGACATCTTTGGCCAAAAACACTGAAATTGGAGAGCAGTGAATCACACCCTATGTGGAGAACACTTCTGTCAGCGGATGGAGAAGGTTCTATTCTTTTCAAGCTCTTGACTTTCTTGTCTCCAGCCTAGCTGACGGTATCTCCTGCTGGTGGAATGGCTGGTGATTATCCCTGTGGATAAATTACAGGTTATCCCATTGAAACTCGGAATTTCTAAATGACACAGATGTTTTCTCCGATCTCTGCTCGTCACACCCTGTGCAACGTCTGTATGGAATTAGTGGCACTCAGATGAATTCATTACCTCTGTGTACTAGAAGATTGTGTATTTGCCCCATAAGTGGAGAAGCTAGTAGTGGGCGCAGTATATTGCAATACACTTCTGTACACTGCGTGTCTGTATCCATAGCCACAATTCACACGACCGTATATTTGCGGGCCGCATTACTGCGGACCCGCAAATATACAGGGGGCCATCCGGCGTGTGTTCCGCACGCTCGGAACACACACCATGCGGCCCCATTGAAATTGCCTTTACTTGTCCGTGCGTACGGACAAGTATAGGACATGCTTCAAAAGAGCCGCGGCACGGAGCTAGCTCCGTGCAGCGGCTCCCGGCCCCATAGGAGTGAATGGGGCCGCATCTATGCCCGCATTTTTGCGGATAGATACGGCCCCATTCATACGGTCGTGTGAATGGGGCCTAAGTCTGCTGCTTTGTACTGTGTATCATCTAGCTGGAGACATGTGGGCAGTTTTGAGCCAAAACCAGAAGTGGATCCACCAGGAAGGGGAAGTATAGGTCTTTCCTTTATTTGCCTCATTCCTTTTGAATGCACCCCTGGTGGGGCCCAAAAAACACCAACAACTGCCACAGAAACATTTCACCATAAGAAAGGAAGACAGGGCTGAGAAGTCGGAGTCGGTGACCATTTTGGTGGAGTCGGTATAAAATGGACCGGGTCCGATTCCTAAAATATATAATAAATTGGTACATTTAGTTCAGTACAGTATGTGCTGAATATATTTTCATAAGAATTTGGGAACATAATGAAATGTCCTATAAATGTCTGTTCTATTCCTGAACTAAGGATCTAGGCTTTCAGTTGAGATGACTGTGTGCTGCCCTTCATGTAGATGCTCAGAAGTGAAACTCCTCTGCTACAGATCAGAGGAAAAAGGCACTGGGAAGGAATGGCTGTACTCATCTCAGAGCTACTAGAGAAAACAGGATTAAAGGGGTTTTCTCACTAGTTACAAAGATTAGCTTTCAACATAAAGGGACAGTTAAAAGATGACATTTTCTAAATACAGTGTTCAGTAGATTTTACTTCAGTCATGAACTAAAGACAGTTCAGCAGGTCTCTCACTGTACACAGGTTTCTATGGTAACCTGCAGACCATTAAGACTGTTATCTGATTGGCTGAGAGCAGGAGTGACCTCACCCCCACAGAATGATGCGACTGAGCTCTGAGTGATTACCTGCAGTAAGCAAAATGTGTTGTGAGGACTGAGAATGATGGCTTTACCTGTAATTGTGTTAGAGATCACAGCCTCCTGCTCTGTCAGCGTAAGTTAATATATGCTAATAACTGCTGGAGACCCCCCCCCCCACGGCCTGAGGAGACATAGTAAGTGCAAACTACCTGTCAGCCAGTGAATCAATGTGCTGAGAAAACCCCTTTAAGGCAAGTACTTCTTAGTATATCTAAACTTTCATTAAACTGTGCATAAATCACTTGTCCAGTGCATGTTCTCTCTGTATGCTTTCCTCTGAGCTCATGTTTGGAGAGGTTAGCTGCTCTCATGGCTTCTATCTGCTGCTGATGCAAAACACCTAGGGCCTTATGTATGAAAACTGTCTAGGTGTAGAAGTTTCCTTGTAGCCCATAGAAGCCAATCAGAGCTCCCCTTTCATTTCATATAGTGCTCTGGAGAAATGAAAGGGGAGCGCTGATTGGTTGCTATGGGCAACAAAGAAAGTCTTAGACCTAGACAGTTTTGATATATCAGGCTCTTAGTGAGCTGTACCCAGAGAAGCCTGAAATTGAAAGTTCAGAGTAAAGATATCCAGTAAAACATAGATTACAAACTCTTTTTGTCATGACACATCTGTACTATTGATTTATGCAAAGTTTGTTTAAAGTTATCACTTAAACATATGCCATTTATGAGGGAGTCGGGGCTTTGGCTTACCGACTCCACAGCCCTGCATGGCTGTGCCTTTATTTGATTATTGGCTCACATTGGCTTTAATGGGGTCTTTTCTGGAAAAGTATGGGATACATTAGGATTCTCTGATATCTTTTTGAAGCATATCTGGAAGCCATGACACCAGGATAAACCTGTGAGCACTTCTTTATGTATCTCAGAAAGTAGTAGCCACTTTTCTGTGCCCTTGCTGCTTGAAAGGAAAGCATGCCACACGCATACAGTGCATTCTCACTAACATTTCGTGGTGTCCGTATATAGAGTGAAACCTCTCCAAAAGACCACCCCCCCCCATCCAGATTTTCTTTGACTATTTTCAGTTTTGCCATATATTGTGCACACTAGCCATTGTCTTTGAGAACTACTTTTCAAAGTGGTCCTCTCAGCAGGGTTTCTCTGTACATGTATGTGTATTGTATGTTGTCTGCCGAGAGATGTGCCATTGGTATGTGTAAGCATTTCTAATCTAAATATGATTAGTGTGCATTTATTCATTGTGAGAATTGTGACAATAAATGTGGTCATTATGTCTTTTAGACCCTTTTTGTGTCTCTGCATCAAGGATGTGTAGCAGGAAAAGGGCATTGGTTAGCAGCGCCAATTTTGTCATCCAGCGGCTGTCACCATAAAAAACTTGTTAGATGATTAGACTGTCAACTCTAAAGGCCCCATACACATTAGGGTGTTGTTCTTAGCAGGTCAGGCAAACAGTCTACTGTGTATGGGGAGCTCCTGACTGTCCCCTGACATATCGGGGAGAGAGATGGATCGGATATTGTGAATATTGTCGCCTGATCCTTTTGTTCTCCCAGTTGAGAAGGTGCCTCCATTTGCAGATCGGATGCGGACCAAAACTACGGTTGTGCGAATGGCGCCTAATAAGAGTGCTGCAAGGCATGTGTAGTAGTTTATTTGCCCCAGTTGGTGGAGTCGGTCCACTGTCCTCTCTTTTTGTAAGGTTTTGTGCAGTACATTACTGGGGGCTTGGGCTCTTGCAGGTACCCCACTCAAGTCTTTGCACAATGTTCCATGCCTTGTAATGATCAGCAGTTCAGCTGCTTTCCTGGCCAGTTGCCTAGCAACACGAGAGGGCAAAAACAATGGGAAATGAGGGATCTGCCTGCTTTTGGAATATTAATGTCATCGTGTTTGAAGCTTCAAATCAGTCACAGTTCAGTAGTAAAGTAGAATCATTACCATTTAGATGAGGTAGAGGGTGCGAGGAGCCTCTTCTTCCATTGCGTCTTCAGTCTGTTGGATAAATATTGGATCTTTTCCTTCGGTATTTTCCACAAAATGTTTTGATTTGTTAACTAGCCACATGTATGCGCTGGATTGAATTAGAGAATAGCGGAAAACACTGATGAGTACGCCGGCAGACTGGTATATCCCAGCGCTCCTTCCCCCATTCATTATTGATTCCAAGTATTTATGACCTTTCACCATGAGGCGGTCAGACGTGCTGCCGATCTGACAGACGGCCCCCACCGGACGGTAACCATTCATTAGCTATTTATTCCTGACACATTCTGTACAGTATTAGGCCCCCTTCACACACTAATTTAGGATGGCATTTGTTAATGCTAAGAACCGCCATTTAAACCTCATTATTTTTTTTATTTTTTTGCTTTATTATTTTCTTTTTTTTTTTTTTTTTTAGAACGAGTGTGAATTTCATTTTTTTTCAGACTCTTTTCTTCCTATAGATAATGAGAAAACAAAACTGAAACATTTGTCACTGCTGCAACAGGATGTGAAAAAATCTGTGCAAAAATCACATAAAAAAGCAAACATCTGTTAAAATGAAACATAAAAAAAACATCCTCACGGAATAGTGATTTAAAGCGGTAATCTGGTAGTGACAAGTTGTCCCTTATCCCAGGGTAGGGGATAACGATTAGAGATGAGCGAGCATGCTCGGGAGCAATTTTCGCATAATAGCGTATGCATCTTCTAATCTGTACACTAATGCGTACGCATCTTATAAATTTGTACGCTAATGCATTCGCAAAACACGGATGGTGCAGACCTATTGCCTTCAATGGGTCCATGGTTCGCAAGACACTTACGGCCATGTGGCTGCCCCTAAAAAGGATCTATTATGTATGTTTTATGCTTGTATTTTTCATTAAAAAAAAAAAAAAGCAATTTCATAGTATCTCTCCTTAGAAACGTGTTGTGCCATTCTTCTGTTATTCCTCCTAGAAATTAATTAATAAATTGACTACAGGGTGTTACCAGTTAACAATGCACACAGTTAGTGTGCATCTTCACAATCTGACATTTTCCTATTACTGCTGATAGAGCCAGACTGTAGGGACACACCCCCAGCTGGTTTATACCCCACTGGGAATGTGTTTATAAATATCCAGGGGGAATAATACAGGAACAGCGCAAGATTTACCAGTAGTATTTACCACAGGACAATGTACAATAGCCTAGTCTGCCTTACAATACACTGCTAAGGCCTCTTTCACACTAGCGGCAGCACGGTCCGGCACCTAAAGGGTGCCAACGGATCCGTGCTGCCGCTGATACATGTGTGGAGCCGGAGCAGCGCTCCGGCCCCACACATGTTGACACAGACATTGGGACAGAAATACATACAAACATACAGACATACATATACATACACATACATACTTACATACTCCAGCCAGGGATGCCGGCAGCATGTCTTCACGCGCCTCCTGCGCGCAGTGATGACGATTCCCCACAGCGCCCTCTGCTGGGCGCAGTGGGGAAAAGTCATAGCTGCGCGCAGGAGGCGCGTGAAGACATGCTGCCGGCGTCCCTGCCTGGAGTATGTGAGTATGTATGTCTGTATGTATGTATGTATTTATTTCTGTGTAGCCGGATCCGGAATAACCTCTATTGAAAGTCAATGGAGGACAGATCCGTTTACAAGTGTGTCCACACCAAACGGATCCGTCCCCATTGACTTGCATTGGGGGTCATTCCGGATCCGTTTAGGTGCGGATAACTAGTACGGAGAGCAAACCGCAACATGTTGCGGTTTGCTCTCCGGTCTGAAGACTGAACGAAATGCTTTCAGGAGCATTCCGTTGTCAATGGGGACAAAACTGAACTGAAGACAATGAATGGGGACAAAACTGAAGCGTTTTTTTCCGGTATTGAGCCCCTATGACGGAACTCAATACCGGAATTTAAAAATGCTAATGTGAAAGTAGCCTAAGCCATACCTGAGCAGCTGTATTGACAGAATGGGGTCCGATAAGACCCCTGTTTTTATTTCTGCTCTTTATACTGTCTTTTATGGTCCGTGTATAAGACAAGGCAATCGCAGAAAGGTAGCTGCTACCAGATGCTCTAACTAGCTCTTAGATTGGGATCTTCCCTACTCCCCATAACCCTACTGCTTGATTTGGATGAGTGTGCATGCTTCTTTTTTACAATGCTATGTGACCTCTCTAGGAGTAGGAGTTGAACATCTCGCACTACGTTTTGTTACCAGTGGCTGTCCATGTATAGTTCAGAGATAGCTAGCTTATTGGTTAGATGATTTTCCATTGTTTGCTATCTATGAGATTCTTCTAGGGTACGTCCACACAGTGATATTGACCACAACCCGTATCGCAGTGTAGTGGGGCTGCCATAGGAATGAATGGGGTTGAAGCGCATCTCGCACATTTGCTGTGACCGCGACACACCAATCTGGGAGCCAGCAGATGTCCAAGTCGCACTGTGACCCCATTCATTCCTATGGCAGCCCTGCTACACTGTGATCTTTGGTCACACCATGATATACTTGACATAAGAATAAGGGTCAGTTCACATGGCTGATTTCTTAAATACATGTTTAAAAAAAAAAATCCGCACTGAATCGAAGCAGTTTTTGCTGCTTCAAAATTAGGCGCTTTTTTTTAATGTGTATTTTTCTGCTTTCCAATAATTACAATGGGAAAATCAGCACAAGATAGAGCATGTTCCTTCTTTTTCACACGTGTATAAAAGAAGCAACTGCTGACTTGACATTGACATGAATGAGAGGCAGTTTACATGCGTATTACACGTCAAAATACGCGCAAAAACAGTCTCGTGAACTGACCCTAAAAATACATATTTCGCAAAAACTGCTAGTAAGACGAGGTGCATTTCTCTCAGCATGATCAACCCTAACGTACAGTATGCCAGGTTTAATAGGGTTGATCATGCTGACAGATGTCTAAGGCTAGGGCTACACAACAACATTTGTCTCAGTAATGTAGCGCAATGTATTTTATAATGATAGTCTATGGTGTCGCACTGTGATATACTGCGACACGGCCATTGCAAAAAGCCTGTCCAAGATGGATTTTTGTGCGACTGTCGTGTTGCGGTCGCAACATGTTGCATGTTGATAGATTAGTATTATAAATTATGTTGCACGACACATGTTGCAGTGTAATTGTGCCCTATATGACACATGCCGCCGTGTAGCCCTAGCCTAAGGGGCTGCCACTTGATTTGACGTGACGGTTGGAATATGGACCAGATAAGTTGGATTTTTCCTGTCAGCTTCTTGGGCTTGAAGCAGTTACAGATGTATGGTGGCTAGGGAATAGAAAGTTCTCCTCCTCCTGTGGTTCTTTCATCTCCGTGTGGCATTGTTCACTTCTTGTTGGAGCACAGTCTGGTGGAAGCCGATCTTCTTGTGATTTTTGACACCTGTTCTCAGTCAGTTTGAGAAAAGGGCAGAGAGTACTCATCAGTCTGCTGCTACTAGCCCTGCTGTCCACAAGGAGTCCGGTTACCCTTCTATTAAAAGTTATGCTCACATAGTGGTTTCCAAGCCGAATGCATTCCACCTCCTATCATCTATTGATTACATTTTACGGTTTAACTTGGTCTTTACTCCTGTATTCCTTGGTCTTTCAGGAGTAAAATAATAAAAAAACAAAAAAAAACCTCATCCACTTCACTGAATGCAGCAGGACCTGCTCTTCCAGCATTGTGACATCAAGTCCTACTGCATCAAATGAATAGCAAAGGTTTGAGGAGCGAGTGTCTCAAAGCATTCAAGTGGATGAGGTGAGTATTTTTTTACATGGTGAAAATAGGTCAGGGTCCAAATAGATTAAAAAAAAAAATTAATAGGTGTACATGAGCTTAACAACTGCGTGAGCATATCTGTTAAACACAATACTTTCAGAAAACCTCTTTAACACCTCCTTGCACCTGGGCGTAACTGTACTTTCAAGGTGCTGGAAGAATGAATGGAGCCGGTTCACAAGGCGATCCCGCTGTGTGTACTGGCTTCAATTACCAGGGTCGGAGATAACACCCCAAATGCCCCAGTCAATACTGAGTGTGGTATCTCAGGGATTAGACAGTGGGTGGATGGATACATGTTGTTGAATAGCTCAGTGGCTATACAAAATTTTTAATTACCGTATTTTTCGCTTTATAAGACGCACCTGATGATAAGACGCACCCCAGATTATAGAGTAGGAAAATAAGCAAAAAATTTTTTCATCACACCTCATATCAGACCCCCCATAAATTTCAGGACATCACATCAGACCCCCATATCGGCCCTCCATGTCAGACCCTCATCAGACCTCAGATCAGCCCCCATATCAGCCCACTCTGCCCCCATGAGACCTCAGATCAGCCCACTCTGCCCCCATGAGACCTCAGATCAGCAGAATGTGCCCCCATCAGACCTCAGATCAGCAAAATGTGCCCCCATCAGACCTCAGATCAGCAAAATGTGCCCCCATCAGACCTCAGATCAGCAAAATGTGCCCCCATCAGACCTCAGATCAGCAAAATGTGCCCCCATCAGACCTCAGATCAGCAAAATGTGCCCCCATCAGACCTCAGATCAGCAAAATGTGCCCCATCAGACCTCAGATCAGCAAAATGTGCCCCCATCAGACCTCAGATCAGCAAAATGTGCCCCCATCAGACCTCAGATCAGCAAAATGTGCCCCCATCAGACCTCAGATCAGCAAAATGTGCCCCCATCAGACCTCAGATCAGCAAAATGTGCCCCCATCAGACCTCAGATCAGCAAAATGTGCCCCCATCAGACCTCAGATCAGCTTATTGTGCCCCCATCAGACCTCAGATCAGCTTATTGTGCCCCCATCAGACCTCAGATCAGCCCACCCAGCCACATAAGGTTAAAATAAAAATCTCTCTTACCTCTCCTGCACCGCGGCTCTGCTCTGGGTCTGGCGCTCCTCTGTCCTCTCCGGCCTGCGCTGCACTGTCACCTGACTGCGTGCAGCGTCAGGTCAGAGTGCGCGCACTACGTCCTGACGCTATATGCAGTCAGGACAGTGCAGTGCCGGCCCGGGAAGACAGAAGAGCGCCGGAGCGGAGCCGCGGCGCAGGACAGGTAAGGGCTCGTTCACATCACCGTTAAGCCTTTCCGTTCTCATGCTCCGTTTAGGAGCAGGAGAACGGAAAGGACGGATTCGGCACATAACTGAGCCGAACGGAGCCTAAGGGACCCCATAGACTATAATGGGGTCCGTTAGGTTTCCGCTCAGAAGATGATTTTTGAAGCGGAGACAAAAGTCCTGCATGCACAACTTTTGTCTCCGCTCCAAAATCATCTTCTGAGCGGTAACCTAACGGACCCCATTATAGTCTATGGGGTCCTTAGGCTCCGTTCGGCTCAGTTATGTGCCGAATCCGTCCTTTCCGTTCTCCTGCTCCTAAACGGAGCATGAGAACGGAAAGGCTTAACGGTGATGTGAATGAAGCCTAAGCGAGGTTTTTATTTTAACCTTATGTGGCTGGGTGGGCTGATCTGAGGTCACTTGTATTCGCTTTATAAGATGCACCGCAATTTTCCACCTACTTTTGGGGGGGGAAGTGTGTCTTATAAAGCGAAAAATACGGTACATGCAATTACAAAAGTATTCAGATCCAGGTGCTGGCTTGAAAAATGTAGAATGTTTCATGACACAACCCCTTTAAGAGACGTGGCAAGGTAGTGACTTTAGTCATGAGTAAGCACATGCTCGTAGACCTGCTGCTTGGGGTACCTGTGCAGTACTATGGATTTTATTTCTGGACCTAATAAACTAAAGGTTGCCTTTGAAGGGGTGATCTGGAGTCTAAAAGATCACCCCTTCCCCCCAAGGCCCCTCGTATACATTATACTTACCTGCTCCCCGAGACACCCGTGGTACTCCGGATCCCTGCATGGGCGCTGCTGCATCTCAAAACATCTGGTGGAGGGGGGCCTCCCTGGGCTCTTTACTCCAGTGACAGGGGGACGGAGCAGGCAATAGCAGGCTGTGACGGGATGAGCCCTGTTATTGGCTATCACCGGATGTTTTGATCTGCAGGGTGATGCAACAGCGGCCATGCATGGATCTGGAGTGACACTGGTCCCGGAGAGCAAGGTATGTATACAAGGGGCATTGGGGGGGGGGGGGGGGATCTTTTAGACTTCGGATAACCCCTTTAAGTGGAAATCACTACTGTATAACGTACTGTAGCAGGCTGAGATGGTTAAGTAGTATGTACCGCATGCCTGTGTAGGCCTTGTACCCAGAATCCTCTGACGACACTTAATATCCTTATTAGAGAACGTGTAATGTGGAACTGGTGAAAAGTGTGATATTTTCCAGAAGAGAATGGCTTCTTTCGTTTTCCTCCATGCATTGTGCGACGTACAACAGTCTCTGACGCAGCTTCACAAGGGACAAAAGCAAATGAATCGTTTTAGGAATGGCCCACAATGTTATCATGGCTGAGAAATGACGGCGGTAATAACTGATATCGAGGCGGAATTGTGTGCCAAGCCTCATGCCTTCCTGTATCTGTAACAATGTCGTTTCATGTCTGCTGATTTCTAATTGTGCAGTTTCTGTGTGGGAGCATTGTACGCTAATAATGGGAGCGAGTATAGGCGCTGATAGGAACGGGTGCAGGATTCTTTTAGCTATTTTCTATAATGGGTTGTTCTTTGTTGGTACAACCTCCTTATCTCAATAGATGCCTCCAGAAGATGTGCCACCAAACATCTCGGCCTTATCTTGCAGTAATTCTTACCAGCATGATGATTGCACTATGTATATATGGGCAGTAAAGCTAGTTATAAGGTACCAATGAGCTGGGGTTAGCATGAGGTTTTTTGGGGAGACACTGAAGCACAATTTTAATTTTTTTTTTTGTTTGTTTTTTTGCTCTCTGCCTTCCCGGAGCCATAACTTTTTACATAGCCGTAAAAAAAACAAATTGCACTTTCTGATGGCACCATTTAATATTGCATAAAATGGAGTGGAAAGCTGGAATTGGAAAGAAAACACAATTCCGTTTTTTATGGGTTTTGTTTTTACGATGTTCACTATGCGAGAAAAACTGACTTGTGCTCTTCATTCTCCAGGTCAGTACGACTAATGTGATGCCAAATATGTATAGTTTTTCTTGAAAAGAAAAAAAAACTTTTTTAAAAAGTACTTTGTTTTATCACCATATTTTGACCTCTATAACTTTTTATGGAGATGTATGGGGGCTCATGTTTTGCAGGAAGATCTGTAGTTTTTGCTAATACCATTTTGGGCTGTGTATGACTTTTTCATCACTTTTTATTCAAACAGAGCCTTGCACCATGCATTGCAGTGTGACAAAGGGGAGCTTCGAGCATTTCCTTGCTCATGTAGTCAGTGAATAAAGTGGAGCTTATGTCCAGGTTCAGCCCTGAACCCAGAGAACCTCTCTAATAATAACAACTTTATGCCGTTTGCTTCATGGCATGGATTTCTATGGCTGAGCAGCCTTACATCACAAACACAATGCCAAGCCTCAGATGGAGTGGTATAAAGCGTGTTGCGACTGGACTCTGGAGCAGTGGAAATGTGTTCTGTGGAGTGACGAATCTCGATTCTCTACCTGGCAGTCTGATGGAGAATTGGAGAATATTGGAGAATACTAGGAGAACGTCACCTGCCTGACTGCATTGTGTGATCTGTAAAGTTTGGTGGAGGACAGAGAACGCTATGGGGTCGTTTTTCTAGGGTTGGACAGCTCACCTTAGTTAAAGGCTATGTACACCTTTGGGGACAGTTTTTTTTCATGATGGTATTTTACTCATTTGGGGCTAAAAATAATTTTATCAATTGATCTTTATTAAAAATATTGATTCGTTCTGTCACAAAGCGTTAACTGTTTTTATAACTGTGTGACTGGTACTTTCACTTTGTGCCTGTCACACTTATCTGTTAATTACTGAGAGGTCATAAACACTTATTTAAACTCCCTGCCTGGTGGAGCAGAGAGAAGATTCAGATACTGCTAGTAAAGGATCTCAGAGAAAATACCTCCATATTTTTAATAAAGACCACTAATAAAAAAATGCCCCTAAAGGTGTACATAGCTTTTAATGCTTCAGCATACCAAGACATTATCACGAAGATTATGCTCTGTTATAGCATGACTGTGTCTCAGTGCACAAAGAAAGGCCCATAAAGGCATGAGTTTGATGTGGAAGAATTTGACTGGCCTGCACCTTCGTACACCTTTGGGATGAACTAGAATGGAGATTGTGAGCATGTTCAGCATGAGAGTCTGACCTCACAAATGAATGGGCAAAAATTCCCAGATACACTCCAAAATCTTGTAGAAAGCCAAGCTGTTGTATCTACAAAGGGCACACCAACTCCAGTACTTTTGCCCATGTAGAGTATCTCTTATGCTGGTAGTGTTGCAGAAAAAATGCTGTGATTTCATAGAATTTTTTTCATGTAAGGTAAACTACTTGGGTTGCTGATCAGGCAGCTATGAGGTAAGGTGCTGCCCTTGAGGGCAGGATGACACCTTACTGCTATGATGTTTTGTTCTTCTATTCCCAGGATGATCTCTAGGATGATTTCACAAGGCCCTATGGGGATTACTAGTTTACTGGAAGAATCAATAACAGTTTGTTGTGCTGGGTGTTTCTGGTACATGGTTCAGTAGTTCAATTTGCGATGGTTATACTTATGGACTTGTTATTCAGATTTACAATGATGAAACAGGTTTCTTTTTAATGCTATGTGAATGTCATGAATTTATCACCATGCCTACACCTATAACATATTGTATTGTCATGGGATCTGAAGTTTGGGTAAAAAAAATAGACTTAATGCGACTTGGGTGCATAAAGGGTTTGCTAAACTATGATAAGATTCATCAGACCTCAGATCAGACCCCCATAAATATCAGAACATCGGATCAGACCCCCATAAATATCAGGACATCGGATCAGACTCCCATAAATTTCAGGACATCACATCAGACCTCCATATCAGCCCTCAATGTCAGATCCCCATCAGACCTCAGATCAGCTCACAGTTTCTTGCCAGACATTAAACCTCAGATCAGAATAAAATTAAAAAAACTCCTCTTACCTCCCCTGCGCCGCGGCTCCTATCCATCTCCGGTTGCGCTCCCATGTCTTCTCTGGGCCGCTCTGCACTGTCACCTGACTGTGTTCAGCGTCAGGTCATAATGCGTGCACTACGTCCTGACAGTGCAGCGCCTGCCCCAGGAAGGAAGACTAAGGAGAGTGAGTACCGGAAACGTTCGCAGCCCTTCACTCCCAGCTCCTGCCACCTAATGCATACTAGTGAGCGCTTCTATAATGGGGGAAAAAAAGTGCGTGTTATAAAGCGAAAAATATGGTATGTGTATGTATGTATGTGTGTATATATATATATATATATATATATATATATATATATATATACACACACACACATACAGTCATGGACAAACGTTTTGAGAATGATATAAATATTAATTTTTACAAAGTCTACTGCTTCAGTTTTTATAATGGCAATTTGCATATACTCCAGAATGTTATAAAGAGTGATCAGCTTAACAGCAATTACTTGCAAAGTCAATATTTGCCTAGAAAATGAACTTTATCCCTAAAGAAACATGTGCAGTTATCATTGCACTGCACAAAAATGGCCTAACAGGGAAGAGTATCGCAGCTAGAAAGATTGCACCTCAGTCAACAATCTATCACATCATCAAGAACTTCAAGGAGAGAGGTTCCATTGTTGCCAAAAAGGCTCCAGGGCGCCCAAGAAAGACCAGCAAGCACCAGGACCATCTCTTAAGTGTTTCAGCTGCGGGATCGGGCTACCAGCAGTGCAGAGCTTGCTCAGGAATGGCAGCAGGCAGGTGTGAGTGCATCTGCACGCACTGTGAGGCGGAGACTCTTGGAGCAAGGCCTGGTCTCAAGGAGGGCAGCAAAGAAGCCACTTCTCTCGAGAAAAAAAATCAGGGACAGACTGATATTCTGCAAAAGGTACAGGGAGTGGACTGCTGAGGACTGGGGTAAAGTCATTTTCTCTGATGAATCCCCTTTTCGATTGTTCGGGACATCTGGAAAACAGCTTATTCGGAGAAGACGAGGTGAGCGCTACCACCAGTCTTGTCTCATGCCAACTGTAAAGCATCCTGAAACCATTCATGTGTGGGGTTGCTTCTCAGCCAAGGGAATCGGCTCTCTCACAGTCTTGCCTAAAAACACAGCCATGAATAAAGAATGGTACCAGAATGTCCTCCGAGAGCAACTTCTCCCAACCGTCCAAGAGCAGTTTGGCGATCAACAATGCCTTTTCCAGCATGATGGAGCACCTTGCCATAAAGCAAAGGTGATAACTAAATGGCTCAGGGAACAAAACATAGAGATTTTGGGTCCATGGCCTGGAAACTCCCCAGATCTTAATCCCATTGAGAACTTGTGGTCAATCATCAAGAGACGGTGGACAAACAAAAACCTACAAATTCTGACAAAATGCAAGCATTGATTGTGCAAGAATGGACTGCTATCAGTCAGGATTTGGTCCAGAAGTTGATTGAGAGCATGCCAGGGAGAACTGCAGAGGTCCTGAAGAAGAAGGGTCAACACTGCAAATATTGACTTGCTGCATTAACTCATTCTAACTGTCAATATAAGCTTTTGTTACTCATAATATGATTGCAATTATATTTCTGTATGTGATAAAAACATCTGACAAACACACATAAAAACCAGAGGGCAGCAGATCATGTGAAAATATAATATTTGTGTCATTCTCAAAACTTTTGGCCATGACTGTGTGTATGTGTATATATATATATATATATATATATATATATATATATATATATATATATATACACACACACACACACAGATGAAGTAAAAGTCGCTGAAAATTGTCCAAACAAATGAGCCATCTCCTGTCAACCAGTGCCCAACATGGCATTCGGCCGATGCCCATATGATACATAGGGAGGTGATTGTAGCAAGACCCTGATGGTGCGTTCAGTGGAGCTGTGCTCTCTGTTACAAAGCTAAGTGTATTCTAGTCTCTTGGCCCCTCCTAGCCCCACCTAAAAGTACAGTTACTTCATACTGCAGGAATGCGGCCAGGTATAAAAAAAAATCACTACCCAACTACATTACAAGTAATTAAAGGGGAAGTACCAATTAAAACTTGCTTTACACATATCCTCCAGTCTGTAGCTGATTTCATAGTATAATCGTGGGTGTCCTACGTCACCTTCCACACCTTCTGTCCAGCCTTAAAGGGATATGGCTCAGCGCTCAGACCACCAGGATCCTGAAGGAATTGGCTATCCTAGCAATATGCCATCAGTTCTCATGGTAGGAATACCCCTTTACATATTCATGATATTTAGGAATGGATGGATGGATATAGAATAGCAGAAGGCAGCGCGCCCAGGACATACTTAGTTCTTAGTCATTTCCCTCCCCGTCTTGTTATGTTGCTGACTTGTATTCTCCCGTGTGGTCAGTATACACAGTGTAAAGAACACACACTGACCACGGAGGAACCACCCGTCTGACTCCTTGGAATGAGCACTATCCATGGTCTCTGCCTGGCATAGCATTAGGTTAGCTTGCGTGGCATACAGGGGCTTAATGATTGTTAGTGATGTAATTAAAAAAAAAAAAAAGGAAGCCCAGAGTTGATAAATGAATGTGGATGATGTTAGGTTGGGATCGACCCATGTAGAGGAACAGATGGCACAAGAAATGATTGGGCTGTTAGAATTCCCGAGGGTAGGCTTGGCCTGGCAGCTGTTCATTTGAATTGATGTATGTAGATAGTGTGGAATGACTTTCCACAGCTTCTTTGCAGTCATTTCATGTACTAGTAACATAACTATCCAGAAACACTGGACATTGATAATCAATTCCGAAGAATACGACTGAGGAAAGCGTGGTCTTCAGTGCGCGCTGCATTATTTTAGAGCTGCACAATCCCTTTTCTTTTGCATTATTTAATGGCTTTGACTATGGTAGGGAAACTTTTACATGGTTACATGTAGAGATGAGCGAACGTGCTCGTAACGAGCACTGTACCGCTCGGCTCCCCTGCGCTCGCGTGGGCGCAGGCAGCCGCTTCCGTCGGGTGAGGAGGACGGATCCGGATGGCTGCGCCCATGCGAGCGCAGGGGAGCCGAGCGGTACAGTGCTCGTTACGAGCACATTCGCTCATCTCTAGTTACATGCCATACTGCAACACCCCCGAGTCATTTTATTTATTTTACGCATTTATATAGCGCTGACATATTCTGCAGTGCTTTGCAGACATTACCATCACACTGTTCCCAATGGGGCTCACAATTAAGTTATGTGCCCCATATCCCATTTACTATTTTATTTTTATTTCCCTGTCATAAAATGACTTGCCCACAATACATAGTAGAGGGGTAAGTATCTAATCACCTGAGACCTCCATCTGTCACAAGAACGGGGATCCCATGTCCCTGTATGAGTGGTGTGACCGGTCGAGCATGCATGCTGCCACTCCATTCACTCTCTATTGGACTGCCAGAGGTAGCTTAGCGCAGCCATAGAGAGTGGATATATTACATGGGCACCCCTTCAGTTTGAGTGAGTGGTTTATAAGGCTCCATTTCGGGGACTGCACAGAACTTCTCCAGACAAAATAACTACTGAGTCATAGAAGCCACTGAGCGCTAAAAAAAAAAAAAGGTCCAAAAGGGTCCTCTTTGAGGCCAATGCACTTTTGCCAGTAGTAGTATGGAACACAACTCTACTACTATATCACTAAAAAAACGACAGCAACATAATACATCTAAATAATCCACTAATACATCTAAAAAACAAGCATATTGCCTACATTTTTTAATGTAATTGTAGCTAGAGTTGGCAGATGTATCCTGTCACCAATTAAAAACCTGTCCGCTACAATTAAATGCCACCACCGCCAGAACGCTGTTTGAGCCTGGCCTGATACAAAGGTTGGCTTATGGGAAATACATGGACTGTACAGTATAGTTCTTCTACTTTGCTGTGAAATTATAGGCGTGCCTCTACACTAATAGAAAATGAGCTTTGCTGTGGTCATATTTTACACATTGCTGTAGAAGTAACACGTAACGGTGCAATGTTCCAAAATGCTTCATGAGGAGACCGCGTAACTTTCACAATTTTATCTTAATGTAACACAAGCCATTTGTGTGATCTGTTCTCTTCTAGTTATTACACTTCCTCTTTTTACAAAGCGCTTTCCAAGACAGTAGCTTGAGAATCATAAAGGCAGAGGGGGGAATTCATCATGAGGGGAGTATTTGAAGGCCGTTTTGCTTTAGTCTACATTGACGTAATTTGTGCCAAATTGGTCACAGGGCTGTGGAGTCGGTGTCCATTTTGGTGGAGTTGGAGTTGGTATAAAATGGACCGACTCCAAAAATATAGAATAAATCGGTACACTTAGTTCAATGCCGTATGTGCTGAATATATTTTCATAAGAATTTGGGAAAATGATGAAATGTCCTATAAATGTCTGTTCTATTCCTGATCTAAGGATCTAGGCTTTTAGTTGAGATGAATGTGTGCTGCCCTTCATGTAGATGCTCAGAAGTGAAACTCCTCTGCTACAGATCAGAGGAAAAAGGCACTGGAATGGCTGCACTCATCTCAGAGCTACTAGAGAAAACAGGATTAAAGAGGTTTTCTCACTAGTTACAAAGATTAGCTTTCAACATAAAGGGGCAGTTAAAAGATGGCATTTTCTAAATACAGTGGTCAGTAGATTTTACTTTAGTCATGAACTATAGACAGTTCAGCAGGTTATCTGTCATCTGATTGGCTAAAGGTCCTTTTACACGGGCCGATTATTGGCCGAAAAATCGTTCCTAGGAACGCTAGTGCCGATAATCGGCCCGTGTAAAAGTGGCCCTAATCAGCCGACGAACGAGCAAAACGCTCGTTCGTCGGCTGATTGGATCTTTTGGTTTCTACAAAAGATCCAATCTGTCGGGCGCACATCGGCCTGTGTAAACAGGCGATGTGCGCCTGACAGTATGGAGCTTCCCGGCCGCACGAATGATACAGCGATCACTCGTGCGGCCCGGCGCTCGATTCATCGGGCCGTGTGAAGGCTCCCTGCCCGAGCGCCGATATCGCTGATCGGCGCTCGGGCAGGGAGACACATCAGCCCGTCTAAAAGGGCCTTAAGAGCACTGAAGAATGATGGGACTAAGCTCTGAATGATTACCTGCAGTAAGCAAAAGGTACAAGTGTTGTGAGGACTGAGAAGCTTTACCTGTAATTGTGTTAGAGATCACAGCCTCCTGCTCTGTCAGAGTAAGTTAATATATGCTAATAACAGCCCCCCAGCCTGAGGAGACATAGTAAGGCTACTTTCACACTAGCGTTTTTAAATTCCGGTACTGAGTTCCGTCATAGGGGCTCAATACCGGAAAAAAACGCTTCAGTTTTGTCCCCATTCATTGTCAATGGGGACAAAACTGAACTGAAGACAACGGAATGCTCCTGAAAGCATTCCGTTCCGTCTTCAGACCGGAGAACAAACCGCAGCATGCTGCGGTTTGCTCTCCGGTCCAGGCATCCGCACCAAGACAGATCCGGAATGACCCCCAATGCAAGTCAATGGGGATGGATCCGTTTGGTGTGACACACCAGTAATCCGGATCTGTCCTCCATTGACTTGCAGAGATACATACACACATACATACATACATACTCACATACTCCAGCCAGGGACGCCGGCAGCATGTCTTCACGCGCCTCCTGCGCGCAGCTATGACGTTTCCCCACTGCGCCCAGCAGAGGGCGCTGTGAGGAATCGTCATCACTGCGCGCAGGAGGCTCGTGAAGACATGATGCCGGCGTCCCTGGCTGGAGTATGTAAGTATGTATGTGTTTGTGTGTATGTATGTATGTTCTCTGTGTCTGTGTCAACATGTGTGGGGCCGGAGCTCTGCTCCGGCTCCACACATGTATCAGCGGCAGTACTGATCCGTCGGCACCCTTTAGGTGCCGGATCCGTGCTGCCGCTAGTGTGAAAGTAGCCTAAGAGCAAACTGCCTGTCAGCCAGTGAATCAACGTGCTGAGAAAACTCCTTTAAGGCAAGTACTTATTAGTATATCTAAACTTTCAATAAACTGTGCATAAATCACTTGTCCAGTGCATGTTCTCTCGGTATGATTTATGTTTTAGTTTGCTTTTCCTCTGATGTAAAACACCTAGGGCCTTATGTATGAAAACTGTCTAGATGTAGAAGTTTCCTTGTTGCCCATAGAAACCAATCAGAGCTCCCCTTTTATTTCATATAGTGCCCTGGAGAAATGAAAGGGGAGCTCTGATTGGTTGCTATGGGCAGAAAGTCTTAGACCTAGACAGTTTTCATACATCAGGCCCTTGGTGAGATGTAACCAGAGAAAAGCCTGATCCTGGAAGTTCAGAGTAAAGATATCTAGTAAAACATATATTACAAACTTTTTTTTTTTTTGTCATGACCTATCTGTACTATTGATTTATGCAAAGCTTGTTTAAAGTTATCACTTAAACATGTGCCGTGTATGAGGGAGTCGGAGTCTGATTGGGAGTCGGAGTCGGGAGTTGGAGTCGCAGTTGGAGTCAGGGGAAATTGCGGAGTCGGAGTTGGAGTCGGGGCGTTGACTTACTGACTCCACAGCCCTGATTGGTCTTGGTCAAACATGTTTTTTAAATTTGGTGCATCTTTGAATCTAATATTTTTGTGTAGAAAAGCTATTTTGCATTTTTTTGAAGTCGAAATTCTGGAGTACAGGACGTCATAAATTCCTCCCAAAGTAACTCTAAGAAAATAGTCACTGTGTAGGATTTATTGAACCATATGTTGAGTGTCCAGGTTGTCAGAGATTAAAATGAGAAGCTTGAGGGCACAAATCACAATGGCACAGGTACAGGCACCATAGATACTGTACGAACGCATGAGACTTTTCCTGCACAGAGGAGCCTTATCTGCTGGTGGCTGTTAATCTTTATAGGAAAAACTTTGAAGGATTTTGCTGCATTCATTTTTTATTTTTTATTTGTATGACATCTTTCTGTTTTGCATTCCTGTAGACAATTTTTAAAAAATATTTTCTATTGTGTTGTTACATTGTATCTGTGAAGTCAGACTCTCTTTATTATTCTTGTGAACGTGCTGTAATAGGGTGAGTCTTTGAGTAGAATATTGATGTCCTATCTTTAGAATAGGTCATCAGTATCTGATTGTGGGGCCCCAACTCTCAGCACCCCTGCCGATCAAGTGTTTGAAGAAGCCACTGCACCCTGGAGAGCTTTTAGGCCAGTGACATCACATTCATCGGTGACTTGGCCTATGTGTAGCTCAGTTCCAGTCACGTGAATGGACCTGGACTACAATACCAAGCATAGCATGGCGGCCTCTTCAAGAAGCTGATTGGTGTTGGTGCTGGGTGTCAGATTCTACTAATCACATATTGATGACCTTGATCGTCAATATTCTACACCACGAAAACCTCTTTAATGCTGCTTTGTCAGTTCTTATGTGTTACTCTATCTGAACGCAGCAGAGAATAGAGCGGGAGCATCGATCTGATGGATCTATTAAAAGTAATTAAGAAGAAGCAAAAAAAGTCACCTGACTAAAATAGGGTCCCAGTCATGTGACATGAATAGTCTTTGTGGATTGTCTAGTTGTTAAGTAAGCCTTGGCCTTAAAGCGGTTGTCCGAGTTATTTTTTTGTCCTTTTGTATTTTTCTAACTAGTCAAATACAACAGCTTGTCCATACACTTTCTGCTTCTAAACTTGCTGGTTTATCAGATTTCACTCAGGGTCACATGACCCTTGATGTCACCTTCCCTGCCTGCTAATCTTGTATCTGTGCACAAAGAGATAACAGCCTGTACATGTGAGACATCACTGTGCTGGCCACGCCCCCCTGCTCTGCCACTGCTGCTATCTGCTCTCTCCCTGGATTCTTTCATATAACACATTAACCCCTTCATCCAGAACACACTGAAGGCTTTACAACAGCAGCTGCAGATGTAAAGAGACACAGGATCTGCCCTCCTCATCCTACAGACACAGAGCTGTTATTGGAGCTGATCTGGAGGAGATGCAAAGTATTGTATTGTACAAGAAAGGTAGGGGGAAGATCCTGTGTATATCAGCAGTGTCATTGTACAGCTGGGACTTGTAGTCCTACACATACAACATGCTGCTGAGTATTCCAGCAGACATGTCACTCAGGGCAGCTCTTGTATTCACTCCCTTTACAGAGCAGGGGGAGGGGCTGAGATTGTTATTACTGCATGTAAACAAAGACCAGAAGAGAACCAGGGAAATGAGGAAATAAAGATTTTTATTTTTTTTTTTTTTTTGCCTAAAACTTGATTAACTTAGTTATATATTTCTGCCCATCAGATTTACAGAACTATACATTTTTTTTTTTATAACTCTGACAACCCCTTAAACACAGTCAATGAGACACGTGAACATCCTTCTTCTACGATGAATGCTATTAAATGTTATGTCGCCTGTTTTCCATAAAACAAATGCTTTCTATATTAATAATTCAGTTCCCTGCATTTTATTTATTACCGTTGATTTGATTTGGGACTCTGAGGTAGAACATTGAAAACGTAATGAAAAATTACCATAAACATGACATAATATGTGCACAGCGCAAGACACCAACGCAGTCTGAATTAAAGTGTAAAGAACGAGCAGTAAATTAAGA
Organism: Rhinella marina; assembly: GCA_900303285.1. Taxonomy (NCBI): domain Eukaryota; kingdom Metazoa; phylum Chordata; class Amphibia; order Anura; family Bufonidae; genus Rhinella; species Rhinella marina. The sequence continues at coordinate 90,056 of ONZH01004031.1, forward strand.
ATATGCATGTAAAAAAAAACAAAACAAACAATTAAGTAAATATAATAAGTAGAATAATAATTAAATAATTAAATCTTTATTATAATGACTTAGAATCACTTTCACATGTAATTACAAATTTCAGACAATCTCACCCTCTCTTCCTATAGCTTCCCACTGCAGGACAAAAGAAAAGTGGGGGTGGGGGGTGTTTATACATTAAATTAATCCCAAGTATCACCTTGTGTCTTAATTCCCAGCAGGCCCCTGGATATTGCTTATATTGAACATTTTTATTTTTTTGTAAATCCTATAACTATTGATATATAGTTTGCATTTATGTAAAGCAGAATGGGATTAACGTATTAATGACTGACTTGGAGAGAGCAGAGGTGGAGAAGGAAAAAAAAATGCAACGCCCTATTATCCCTCCCATGACTATGGTTACAGCTTCCTGCCCTTCATTTGGAATAGCTGTTCTGGAGCAAAAAGTGCTGCTTTTGTATTGCTCTTGTAGTGATCAAAATCCCTGCTTCTGTGTGTTCTACTAAGATGGCAGCGATGGAGAGCATAATAAAACCTTGTCTATTATTCCTGTATCATGTTAAAGGATGGAATGTCAAATGTTTATATTAGCAAAACAAGTGGAGATTCTTTCTTGGTTGGTTTGCATTTCCCTTTATGATATGAGGGGTTTGCCACAATGTTGCCTGTTTTTGAATGGTCCACACCAGTGATGGAAACTAATCTCCTCTCTCTCTTCTGAGGTCAACCTGTTCAAGGATCAACAATTTTTTTTGAGGATGCATGATATGAATGTTACATGGTTGGTTTTCTGATTAGCAGCTATTTGTTCTTACATAGCACTGTATTCGCTGTGCTGAAAATAAAGGTATATATGGTGTATTTCATCTAAAATTAGGTCAAAAGGGCGTGTTTTCAAAAAGTGTTTAAAAACGTAATATAAATGGACATTTGGTGAAGTTTGAGTGTTATACTATGCAATTTTATGGCACATTTTTTAAAATATATGGGGTAGTTTTGACCTTAAAGAGGACCTTTCACCACTTTGAAAAAATGAAACTGCACTATGTACCTGATAGTGCGTCCCCTACTGATGCCAGCAGCGTTGTTTTTTTTTTCAAATTGTCCCCCGATGGCTTCACACGGGCCCCCCGTTCTTCTGCCAGGCTTTATGTTAATTAGCAAGCATCGGAACAGGGAGGAGGAGACTCCCTGTTCCTCAATGGGCGTTGCTTCTGCCCTGCTGTGAGCGCTGTCCAATCAGAGCGGACCGCTCACAGCAGGGTTGAACTCCTTCAGGTACATAGTGCAGTTTCATTTTTTCAAAGTGGTGAAAGGTCCTCTTTAAAATAAAGAAAAATGGTTATTTTCAAATTTATGTGTCCGATGCCCCAATGGCCAAGGCTTTCACCGCAGATGACATACCTACTACATCTACGCAGTCTGTTAACTTATGGTCAAGTTCTAGTAGAATAAAATATCACTCAGAGATAATGATTTTCCAAAAAGCATCTGAAGGTGAAATCTGTGTTCAGCGCATGGAAAGCTGTAACTATAGTAACAGAGGATTTGCAGTATTTAATCGTTGCATTTTGATACCAAGGTTTTTAAAAGATCAAGGCTTCAACACATAAGTAACAGATCCCCAATTAAGCCATTTCAGCGCTTAAAACCTGGCGAACAATGACGGGAGCGAAAGTCTATGTCTTATACCATATGCAGCTTAAATGATAACATTTAGTACAATTCTAGTAATATTCTGACAGGCAGACAAGTTTCTTCTTGAGAATTGGTCCGCTATGTAACCTCAGTGTGGACATCACATCAAGTAGAAGTAGTAGTGCTCTTAATTACATTTTGTGGGAAACCCAATACCAATAATGGATCAGGGTGCTATGTACACAGAGAATTGGCGAACTTGTATTTTCATGTGACTGTGAGATAAGTGATGAGATATGTATTTTACTGTCCATACATCTCATGTTCCAATGAGAAGGCTAATACATTTGGTTACCAATGCAGTGAGTTTTTAATGGCAGAATTTAGTATTGTCACTTAAAGGGGTTCTCCAAGAATATAAACAGCCCTCCCATGTGAATATGCCCCCCCCCCCATGAAATATACTTACCCCGCGTGCCGCTCCTGGTGCCCGCACTGCCGCCGCTGCTTCTCCCTGCACCCGAGATGCCCGTCCCAGCCTGCCATTGGCTGCTCTCCCCCCGACACCGGATGTTTTCATCCATATGCAGGAAAAAGCAGCGGCGGCAGTGTGAGCACCAGGAGCGGCACGGGGTAAGTGTATTCCATGTGGGGGGCCCGGCACATGGGGGGGATGTTTATTCTCTTGGAGAACCCTTTTAAAGAATTATGGGCATGGAAAACTCAGTATATGAATGATATACAAAGCTTGTTAATAAGCACAAATTTACAGTGGTGCTTGAAAGTGTGTGAACTCTTCAAAATTTTTCATATTTCTGCATATATTTGACCTAAAACTACATCCGATATTCTCAAGTCCTAAAGGTAAATAAAGATAACCAAATCAAGCAAATGAGCCAAACATAATAGACCTGGTCATTTACTTATTGAGGAAAATGATCCAATATCATGTCTGCAAAAAGTATGTGAACATTTAGGATTAGCAGATAATTTGAAGGTAGCATTAGAGTCTGGTGTTCTCAATCAATGGGATGGCAATCAGGTGTGAGTGGGCAACCTATTTTATTTAAAAAGCAGAGATTTATCAAAGTCTGATCTTCATAACACATGTTCGTGGAACTGTATCATGGCAGGAATAAAGAAGATTTCTGATGACCTTAGAAGGAGTTTGGACTCCACCAGTACACAGTCAAACTGTATACAAATGGACCAACAAAACTGATGCCAAGAGCAAGTAATGTAATAGTCTGTGAAGTAAAAAAAGGAACCCAAACTAGCAAGATAGCATTCACCTTAAAGGGGTTGTCCGAGTTATTTTTTTGTCCTTTGTATGTTTCTAACTGGTCAAATACAACAGCTTTTCCATACACTTTCTGCTTCTAAAGCTGTTGGTTTCTCAGGTTTCAATGAGGGTCACATGACCTGTGATGTCAGCTTGCCTCCCTGCTAATCTTGTATTCGTGCACAGAGCCTGTACACGAAACGTCACTGTGCTGGCCATGCCCCCCCTGCTCTGCCGGGCTCCTGCTATCTGCTCTCCCTGGATTCTTTCAGATAAAACATTAACCCCTTCAGCCAGACCACACTGAAGGCTTTACAACAGCAGCTGCAGATGCAAAGAGACACAGGATCTGCTCTCCTCACCCTACAGACGCAAAGCTGGAGCTGATCTGCAAAGTATTGTATTGTAGAGAAGAAAGGTAGGGGGAAGATCCTGTGTGTATAAGCAGTGTCATTGTACAGCTGGGACTTGTAGTCCTACACATACAACATGCTTCTGAGTATCCCAGCAGACATGTCATTCAGGGCAGCATTTGCAGAGCAGAGCAAGGGGAGGGGCAGAGATTGTTATTACTGCAGGTAAACAAAGACCAGAAGAGAACCAGGGAAATGTGGAAATATAGATTTTTTTTTTTTGCCTAAAACTTGCTTAACTTAGTTATCAGATTTAAAGTACTATATATATTTTTTTTCATAACTCGGACAACCCCTTTAAGTTTCCAGTAATTATCATCTTGGGCCAGATTCAGACAGCTGTAATGAAATGCATTTTGGTTCTACTGAGCTCAATAGCTACTCTAAAATGTAGCCACATTATAGCCTTCTGAAACTTGCCTTGCTCAGTCTGATCGGGACCCTCCCTCCCTCTGTTAGTCTGAGTGAAAAACAGTGAAAAGAGCCTCTCCTGCAATCACATCTCGGTACAATTATGTAAAGTTTATTTCTATTGGAAAACCATCATATAATATTACATTTGCCTGTGGGTGTGGGTTTCAACTGTCTGTCATCAGTTTCCAGCAGTCTATCAGCACTTTTAACCATGCAAAACTGTTGACAGCAGTAGGGGATTCTGGGGAGAACAGTAGAAACATACCTTTCGTGGAGCTTTTATTATCAGTAGTAGTGTGAATATGAAGTTTTATTCTGCCAGATTCTGTTCCAGCAAGTTTCCAGGAGGCAGAGCTTCACTGTAAAGTGCTCTTTCAGTGGCAGTGGTAGCTTCCAACCAGGACACCACTACAGCGGTCACTCAAAGGAGGGGGACTGTAAAGCATCTCAATGCAGAGAGCACTTAAGGCCCCTTTCACACGAGCGTGACGGATTGGCTCAGGGTGCGTTCAGGGAAACTCGCACTATTTTGCAAACAAGTTCAGTCAGTTTTGTCTGCGGTTGCGTTCAGTTGTTTAATTTTTTTTCAGCGCGGGTGCGATGTGTTTTAATGCGTTTTTCACGCGCGTGATAAAAAAAACTGAAGGTTTACATCTCTTGCTTCAGGATGCAATGCGTTTTTCACTGAAGCCCCATTCACTTCTATGGGACCAGGGCTGCGTGAAAAACGCAGAATATAGAACATGCTGCGTTTTTAACGCAACGCAGAACTGATACGTGAAAAAAAACGCTCATGTTCACAGACCCATTGAAATGAATGGTTCAGGATTCAGTGTGGGTGCTATGCGTTCACTTCACGCATTGCACCCGCGCGGAAAACTTGCTCTAACACTCAATCTTCACCTCCTGGGCACTTGCAGGAGCCAGATCTAGCAGAACCAAAGTTCATATTCACTCTACTCCTGATAACAAAAGCTCAAAAGGTATGTTTGTACTGATCTCCCCAGCTCCTAGGTAGCAATGTTGGCAATATAGTATGGTCAAAACTGCTGATAGGCTCCCTATGATGGCAGTCTGCATTTTTTTCCATATGTATGGTGAATGTGCCACAAAAGTGTATAGATACTTCCCCTGACCCAAGTGGACTTAATACTTCTTACTTGGGTTTAGATACAGTTTGAAAGTGACTATTATGTATTACCGCCTAGAAGATGATACTGAATCACTGAATGGAGTATGCTGAGCTCTTGCAAAAGTAGGTAGCATCTCTTATTGAATGTAAAATTTGGAATACCTTCCTAATGATCACCTTCAGTTACCTTGTGTGAATTGCATGAGTATTGGCTCATTATTGTTCCTCATCCTGTCCACTGAGCATCATATGGTAACCCCGTAACCCCTATTGTGGAGCTGGCCTGTATTCAATCACTTTGTGCCAGCTCCGTTCGTTCAGGATGGAATTGCTCTTCGAATATTATAAGCCTCGGTAATTGGAAAATGTGTGCAATTCTCCCTTCAGAATTCCAGACTTGTTAAAATGTAAGCCTTAGACCGAGATTATGCTGCTCTCAGTTAACTGATAATGGGTTTTTGATTTCTAGGACGTAAATCCCAATATAAATATAATCAAAAATAAATTGTAAATCTCTCATGTACAAATCTAGTGCTTCATTTTTGGTGTCTATTCCAGCACTTTCCGACAATTAGCTGTGACAATAACATGTATTACTTTGTCCTGGAACATCGCAGTGTAACAAGCTTACGATGACAGATGGTTTTCCTCATTTAGGAGGGTTTTTGTGCAGGTGGAATTGAACTGTCCATCTGGCTGAATAAATATGCAATCCAGCCAGTCGTTTCCTCAGCCTGTGGGCAGGCATGGGTGCTTAGTAAATTTCCTCCTTCGCCTTCTGTGCCTATACCGTAGGTAGGCAGAACTATGGATTTTACATGGATTGATGAAACCACAAATGACATTTTTGAAGATGTGTCTCATTAAATAACCGTTCTGGACTGGACTTCCTGAATTGAAACAAAAATGTGCAACGATTACAAGAAAAATCCTAAATAAAAAAAATTCAGTGACAAGGATACCATAACCATTAAAGGGGTTGTCCTAGAATGAAAAAAACCTATCACCTGCTTTAGGTGATTGCTGGGATCCCAACGCATCATGAAAACTGAGGTCCCATGTTCTTTTTGAGGTGGGCGGTGGTCAAGCATGTGCACTCCTGCTACATTCATACTTTTTGGACTGCTGGGGATAATTGAGCACCGTACTTATTACTGGCAGTCCCCTAGACTTTGAATGACACAGAAGCATGCTGCTGCATTCAGATGGGTGACGCGGACACCCAGAGTTCAGGATAGGGGATTAAAGGGCGAGGTCAACCCTATCAAACTAGCCATAGTGTCTAGTAGGGCTAATATATAAGAGGTCGGACAGGCACCACTAACAATGCAAATACTATAGGCTCCATCCACATGTACAATTGTAAAAGGAAGAGAAAAGTACATGCCAAAATACAGTAGATGCACACAGTATGGTAACAAAGTATAGTTTTATTGGACAACTATAACATCAATTAAAAACACACAGTAGAACAGGGGGTCTCAAATGCAAGATATGTGAGATGTCCCCCTCACAGCCGGTTTGAAAAATAGGCCAATAGATCAGGAAACTGCACTACAGTGGAAAAGAAAATCTATAGTAACAGAAGGAACATCCCTATCTGATTCACATATTGATGTGCCCAAAAAGGGGAAAAAAATTAAAATCGAAGCAATGTAAAACGAAATATAAACAGAATAATTAGTTATAAAAGAATGACTTGATTCAAAAGGTATAAAGTGCTTGTGCAAAAAATCTTGTGACAGCACATGTTTCAGAAAAAGCAAAGTACTAGTGCAATGTGCAAAAAGATTCCTGTGTGCAAAATGCAACCTGTGAATTCTGTGGGACAAAACCCCACGTGTATCGCTGTTACAAATCATCATGCAGCTTCATCAAGGGTCAAATGGGTGACACAGACCCCCAGAATTCAGGATAGGTGGTTAAAGGGGCTGTCTAAGTTATTTAAAGGGCCGAGTCAACCCCATTAAACCAGCCATAGTGTGTATTGTAGGGCTGACTGTGCAGTTCAAAACTGTCTTTCTTACTCTGAGCTGTTGTTGCTGGTAGGAGTAATAAGTCTGCTTAACATGTAAGTTAGGGTTTAAGTGCTCCGAGGGCAGACCCTAGCCACTCTTTGCATCTAAGCTTCTTTACTCTGCTCCCCTGGACCCTGCTTAGAGAAGCCAGTGCTGGAATCCCCAGCGATCATGAAAACTGGGATCCCTTGTTCTTGTTTAAAGGGAGCAGTGTTCTCGGCAGGTTTGGCCAATATTCATCTGGTGTGTGGCTGGCTTAAAGGGATTGTTTAAGATAAGTAAAAATCTCAGACAAGCCCTACAGTTGCTTAAAATAAAAAACATGTTATACTCCCCCCTTTCTCCTTGCTGGTCAGGTACTCCTGCTGCTGTGATGTGCCTGGATAAATCTTGTGAACTCTGAAGCCAGTTACTGTCCTCAGAGGTCTGCAGCCTCACACCAAATCCATGTACATGACAGTTTACGTCATGGTTTCTCCAGCCCCGTGGAGAATGGCTCTGAAGAAGCGGGCGAGTATAGCATGTGTTTTTTATTTTATGCAATTGTAGGGGTTGTCCGAGATTTTCAGTTATTTTGGACAACCCCTTTTAAATCTCCAGAAGCAGACATGGCCCTGTGGTCTGTGCTGCAAAGCTCCTATTGGATGCAGTATAAAGTAGCAGAGCGAGGCTTGCTGCTGTCTTTTTTTTTTTTTTTTTTTCTTTTTTCCAGTGACTGAAGATACTGGTGACGTTAAAAACTGCAGCTACCTAGTTTCCATAGAAGCTATTTCACACCATGCCATCTCCTGCTCGTGCCTTTTCTATAGGCAACTAGCAGAAGGACCCGGCTTGGTATATTTCATCTATTTCATTTAATGTTTCTGTGTGTGTCGTTGCAGAGATAAAGTCAATGCAGCTGACAGAAGTTGATTTTTACCTTCATTTTTTTCAATCCCCATTGGCTATGGAGTGGGAGGGGGCGTGACCTGACCAGGTCAGGGGCGTGGTTTAGTGGGACCTTGGGGGGTGCTTTTAAGTCCTTCTTTTGAGGGTTACCTAAATTACAGGTCGATGCCATGGTAATTTATGAGGAAACACAGTGGGTAGCAGTGGAAGAAAACATCGCTTCGCATGGGTATATTTAATCTATTTCATTTAATGTTTCTGTGTGTCATTGCAGAGAGAAATCCCTCCCTCCCACCCCTGCAGCTGACAGAAATTGATTTTTACCTTTAATTTTTCAATCCCCATTGGCTGCGGAGTGGGAGGGGGTGAGACCTGGGGCGGGGGTTTTAAGTCCTTCTTTTGAAGGTGGCCTGAATTACAGGTCGATGCCATGGAAATTTATAAGGACACGCCATGGGTAGCAGTGGAAGACAACATCTTTTATTACTACTGAGCGGTCATAGTCTAAAATTAGTGTTTTTCATCTATTTCATTTAATGTTTCTGTGTGTCATTGCAGAGAGAAATCCCTCCCACCCCTGCAGCTGACAGAAATTGATTTTTACCTTTAATTTTTCAATCCCCATTGGCTGCGGAGTGGGAGGGGGTGAGACCTGGGGCGGGGGTTTTAAGTCCTTCTTTTGAAGGTGGCCTGAATTACAGGTCGATGCCATGGAAATTTATGAGGACACGCCATGGGTAGCAGTGGAAGACAACATCTTTTATTACTACTGAGCGGTCATAGTCTAAAATTAGTGTATTTCATCTATTTCATTTAATGTTTCTGTGTGTCATTGCAGAGAGAAAGTCAATGCAGCTGACAGAAGTTGATATTTACCTTCATTTTTTCAATCCCCATTGGCTGCAGAGTGGGAGGGGGCGTGACCTGACCAAGTCAGGGGCGTGGCTTAGTGAGACCTGGGGCGGGGGTTTTAAGTCCTTCTTTAGGGGGCAGCTTGAATTACAGGTCAATGCCATGGTAATTTATGAGGACACAGAATGGGTAGCAGTGGAAAAAAACATATTTTTTATTACTACTGAACAGTCTTAGTCTAAAATTAGTCTAAAACATAAGTTCAATTTATGATAACCGGAATACCACTTTAACAGTTTCATCCACAGCGCTCTGCCCCTTTAAAGCAGCGAATAGAAATGGCTGAGCTCCTCAGCTGGCTGCTAATTACCTTGCTAGGTTGTTATGGAAACCTGTGTCCATCTGGAGAAAATGGCAGTTGGAATTTGAAGTGAAATGCTCCCAGACTAATATTGGCTAATGGAGATCATATTTTGGGAATATCTCGGGAACGGTATGTCCTAGAGAGCTGAGACCTGGTCTAAAACCTTCCCAGACACCTGATGTATCTGTGTGCCGAACTTGCTGAAAATCGGTCCAGTAGTTTGGTTGCGCATAGAGAACAGACAGAAACTCATTTTTATAATATTAAGAGATGTAAAGGTGCATGGCTCTTCTAGTTTTTTGGGGGTACTATCTCTCCTTGTGGAGAGAGCGCCTTAATCAGCGTGAGGAGACTTATAGGCCACACATCAGGAGTGCACAACCTGCGGCTCGGGGGCCACATGCGGCCGTTGATACGATACTGTGCAGCCCCCAACCATCTGGTAACAGATACGTATGTCTAGGTCTTGTGGCTGCTCACGTATCTTTCATGTATTTCCCCATTAGATGGAAGTCTAACTAGACATTTATGATATATATTGTGTGTTCAATATGACATCAATACAGTATTTCAGTTCGTAATACCCCTTTAAATTTTATTTTCGGCCCTCATCATTGATTCAGTCTGGCAATGTGGCCCCCAACCAAAAAACGTTGTGCACCTCTGCCATACATGCTCCTCTGGAATTCTGGCATGAAAGGGATGTGAATGAGCACTTAACAAGCTCCACCCCTGATGCCACCAGTCTGGATCTTCTTGGGCACAGTAGCTGTACTTTAGAACATCACATTCTGTTTTCCTCTCTGGCTGATTGTCTGTCATTTTGAAGGCTAAACTGATCTATGGACAATTAGACTACAGCCTCTTAGCATTTCACAAGGTTAGTGTGCCCATCTGTGGGAAGATGGCACAGGGTCAGGGACATGATTTGGGTCTTGAAGCAATTTCTTTTTAATTAACATATGTTGTTGAGTTTGGTTTTGTGTGAATCCCTCCTGAAGAAGGATCTTTCAGCATGTTTGTCAGGGTTCAGTGGTTCAATCTATACGATGACAATATTTTACGTAGTGTTTTCTGCATTTGACATTGCAATAAGAACAAACTGGATTAACAGAAGGGTGCAGCTTTTAAAAAAGAAAAAGTAACCTACATTTTATTTTATTTTTTCTCCATTTTCTAAATGGCTTTTGCTTTAAAGGGCATCTGTCAGCAGATTTGTACCTATGAAACTGGCTGACCTGTTACATGTGTGCTTGGCAGCTGAAGGCATCTATATTGTTCCCATGTTCATATGTGTTTCTGCATTGCTGAGAAAAATTGTTTTAATATATGCAAATGAGCCTCTAAGAGGAACGGGGGCGTTGCCGTCACACCTAGAGGCTCTGCTCTCTCTGCATCTGCCTCACCCTCTCCACTTTGATTGACAAGGGCAGGTAGTGTAAACCTCATCACATCTGATCCTGTCAATCAAAATGCAGTGGACACTGCAGTTGCAGAGCCTCTAGGTGTAACGGCAACACCCCCGTTGCTCCTGGAGGCTCATTTGCATATATGAACATATGACCAACACAGATGTTTTCAGCTGCCAATTGCACATGTAACAGGTCAGCCAGTTTCATAGGTACAGATCTGCCCAGATGCCCTTTAAATTGCACCTGTCACATCGAACATGGTGTCTGATCTTCAGGCAGCATATTTTAGAGCAGATTAAGATCTAGTTTTGTGAGAAGATTCAGTAGATGTAATTTATTCCTTTATATCCCTGCACTTTTTATGCTTAGGAGTCCAGGGGGTGGTCCCACTCTGTAACCGACACTATTCCTTTGTAAGTGTGAATATGGAGATAGGAGCTCAGTGGGTGGTCCTCACTAGTGATTGACACCTAGATATAGATGTATAGTTTACACGTTGAATCTTTTCCCCACAAAACTGGATCTCAATCTGCTCCGCTGCTTCTGCTCTGCAACATGCTGCTTCCCAGTTAATGACTTGAAAGCCAAATGTGACTGCTTTTTAATGCCTTGTCAAGTTTCCCTTTGCGACACATGAATTATGCCATTATTTCTAAGCTGAATGTTTGATACTTTAAAGAACAATAGGAGCACCACTATAGAATCACTAGAAGGGTTCTCAACGCTCGCTTTTGAAAGGTTCTTGTATTAATAATCCTGATGGCTTTTTAACTTTCTGCTTCTCTTATAATTTAAGCTTTTTCTCAAAGTATATCCATTATCTGGAGCAATCTCGCATTACTCATTCTGTCAGTTTGCCTTTCTTTTGTGCTGTCCGGTAGGGTGAGATGTCTTCATTTTATTTGACAAAGTCAAAACATTTCAGGATCTGTCAAATGTGTTCAGAGAGGAACACAACTGGACCCAGGAATGGTTTCCCGTTACCGTGTGAATCCATGCACACTCTTGTAGTAAGATTGTTGGCTATACTAATTCTGCCATCTTTGAGGATAGGTCATCAATATCTGTTTGGCGGGGAGGTCTGACACCCTACATCCCCACAAAGAGCTCTGAAGTAACTCTGCTGCAAGAAGTTGGCTGAAGTTGAAACTGAACAGTTCCATCAAACGTCAGAACGTTTATGTGCAAGCATCATCTTGAGCATGAAATTGGGACTTCTTGTTTTTTTTTTTTTTTTTTTTTTTTCCAGCGTTCATGGTACTTTTAAAGAACATTTGTGTGTGGGGGAACAGGGGTCCATCCAGCAGACTTTTGATGGGTGTATGAAATGGCAGGCTTAGTAAACTGGCCACATAATTTTCATATAAATGTACGCTATTAGTTCATCCATATATACATTTTTACTCCAGCAGATAGTGTCTATAGGTATATCTGGTTTTCATCATGATACCTTGTACAACTGATGATTCATTGTTAAAGGCTATGTACACCTTTTGGGGATATTTTTTATGATTGCATTTTACTCATTTTGAGCTAAAAATCATTTTTTCAGTTTGTCTTTATAATGAATGTTTATAAGGCCATAGAGCAAAGATAAGGAGCCCATCAGTCCCCTACCTGACAGACAAGAGAGAAAATACAGATACTAGTAGATAAACTCAGAGCTGTGCAGGGAAAATGTCTCATCATTTTTAATAAAGACCAATTGAAAAAATGATTTTAGCTCAAAATGAGTACAATGCACTAATACAAAATAATTGCCACCATAGGTGTACATAGGCTTTAAAGGGGTTGTCCGAGTTATTTTTTTTGTCCTTTGTTTCTAACTAGTCAAATACAACAGCTTTTCCATACACTTTCTGTTTCTAAAGCTGCTGGTTTCTCAGGTTTCAATGAGGGTCACATGACCTGTGATGTCAGCTTGCCTCTCTGCTAATCTTGCATTCCTGCACCAGCAGATTAGAACCTGTACATGGCCACGCCCCCTGCTCTGCTGCTCCTGCTATCTGCTCTCCCTGGATTCTTTCAGATAAAACATTAAGCCCTTCAGCCAGAACACACTGAAGGCTTTACAACAGCAGCTGCAGATGTAAAGAGACACAGGATCTGCTCTTCTCACCCTACAGACACAGAGCTGACTGGAGCTGATCTGGAGGAGATGCAAAGTATTGTATTGTACAAGAAAAGGTAGGGGGACACCCTGTGTGTATCAGCAGTGTCATTGTACAGCTGGGACTTGTAGTCCTACACATACAACATGCTGCAGAGTATTCCAGCAGACATGTCACTCAGGCCAGCTCTTGTATTCACTGCCTTTGCATAGCAGGAAGGGGGAGGGGCAGAGATTGTTATTACTGCATGTAAACAAAGACCAGAAGAGAACCAGGGAAATGTGGAAATATAGATTTTTTTTTTTTGCCTAAAACTTGCTTAACTTAGTTATATATTGCTGCCCATCAGATTTACAGTACTATACATTTTTTTTCATAATTCGGACAAACCCCTTTAAAGGGGTTGTCATGGCTACAGAAATTAATTGCCTATCCCCAGGATTGGTCATCAATATCAGATTGACCTGGATTCTATTCCCAACACCCTCCAAGATCAACTGTTTGAAGGGGCTGCAGTACTTGTGCCTTGCTCCTCTCTCAATCACTTGAAGGACCCAACGCTTGCATGAGCCTCGTGGCCCAATTCTCCTTGGCCCACAGCAGCTTTATTTTGTTTTCTCTGACATTTGTATTCATCTACAGGATTTTGCGTATCTTTAGTGGGATTCTGACCTTGCGAGACCTCCATTTGGAATATAAAAAAAAAGTCAACTGGTTTATTGATAAGCTGCTAAAACCTGGTCTCTTTCTTTAGAAGTATGCATATTGAGGCTCTCAGAATTTCTAGATATTTCTTGGGGAAGTTCTTATCTAATGCTGACATCTTTTTAGAAAAAAGGCTCATAAAATCACTCATTACAGGCTTGATATTAGACATTTGGTGGAAGGGCCTCCTTAAAGACATGTAAGAAATGCCTCAGTTACGCTGTTTGACCTATTTTCCTAGTGCACAACTTTTAAATTATGTAAGAATGTTCTTTTATTGCGGCTGAGACTACATGATGGTATGTAAGTGAAAGAGTGTGGGATACAGAAAAGGGAAGAAAGTTGATATGCATGAGGAAGGTCAGAAAGGCGGTTTAATATCACTAGCCAGATAAAATTAGTGTGAACTTGTCAGACATCCGGAATGCTGTATTGTGGCTCTTTATAGGGAAGACACTTCCTATGGCACCGATGAACTATTATGGTTCATAGATTTCTGAATTCCAGTTCGGGCATGTAGCAGGAGAGAGAAGATATTACACAATTAATGTCTGTCCAGCTTTTTATATGAACACCGCATGTACTGGCATTTGCACCTAACATCTCCTCTTTTCTCGGAGGACAATATTGGCAACCAGTAGCAAAAAAATGTCTGTAAAGAGCGAAATCAACCTCTACATTTTCATTTAACTTTGATTGGCCATACACTAAAATTTTGTGAGGTGAACGTGTCACCCATGTTATTTACTAAATAAAACCACATTTTATGTTATTTTAATCATTTTGTTATATGTGCATAGGGCATCCGTGTTGCCTGAGCTGTTGATAACGGTGTTTGGAGATCTACTTTACAGGAGCCACATTCACCAGTCACAATAGATAGGTCTAGAAAACCTCATTGAACATTTCCTATGTGGAAGTTATTGTGCAGGGAGGGGGAGTAGACAAGCTGTGACCTAATGTCGATGGTAGATATATACCTATATTACCTATGTGCAGCAGTTTGTAATTCTGCCTGTAACAATAACAAGATGACTGGTAAGAACTGATCTCTACAAAACAGAATATTAGGCCCCTTTCACACGGGCGAGATTTCCGCGCGGGTGCAATGCGTGATGCGAACGCATTGCACCCGCACTGAATCCTGACCCATTCATTTCAATGGGGCTTTTCACATGAGCGATGTTTTTCACGCATCAGTTCACCGTTGCATGAAAATCGCAGCATGTTCTATATTCTATTTTCACGCAGCCCTGGCCCCATTGAAGTGAATGGGTCTGCGTGAATCACGCATTGCATTCACACGCAAGTGCGGATGCAATGCGTGATTCACTGATCGTTGCTTAGAGATGTTGTTTGTTGTAAACATTCAGTTTTTTATCACGAGCGTGAAAAATGCCTCAAAACGCTTCGCACCCGCGCGGAAAAAACTGAACGAACGTACGCAATCGCAGTCAAAACTGGCTGCAATTGTGTGCGGATTGGTGCGGAAGCGTGCGGATTTTCCGAAACGCATCCAGACTGAATCCGTGACGCCCGTGTGAAAGAGGCCTTAGTTTTTGTTTTTTGTTTTTTTTAAAGTATAAATAGTAACATAAATAAAAAAATAAAATAAAAAAAAAGAACCTCACCAAAATTTTTAAAAATATGTTTAGCATAAAAACATGATCTAAACAATAGGCCTGTTTTTTTATTTGCATTGCTTTTGTATTATGGCTCATGTACACGGCTGTATTTTCAGTCCACAGCCGATCTGCGTTTTTTTTGCAGATCTTTTTATTTGGGGCTGACAAAAATGCGGACAGCCCATCACCCTTGCCTGCTGTGTGCCCCTCCCCTAATCTCTCAACCCTCCCCTCTCCACTGACTGCACAAAGATGCAGCACTTTCCCGCTATTTGCATTCCGTTCACATCAGGGGAGAGGGTATAAAAACCTTGGGAGCTGAGGGGAGGAGCACACAGCAAGGCCCTCCCTGCTGGGCATTTTTTCAGTAGATTTTCCTGGATTTTTATTATAAGCCAAATTACATAAAGGTATGTTAAGTATGCTTGTATCAAGTTCTGATGGCCACTGCTGGTAGTTAGATTAGTGAAACTTCCTGACAGACTCCCTGGAATTAAAGTTAATGAAACAGTAACCACTGCCCATTCAACAATATGGAGTAAGATTGCTGTGATGAAATATTAGGAAACAATTGATGTCTGCCGATAAAAATCATGGAAGACGTCCCACTTAGCTCAGATCTGTAAGCATTTATCTGAGCTCCCATGTCTTCTGGACACCTGTTGTTCCAGGGATTGATTTTATTGAATACAATTTGTAATTTTAGGGATCGAGGAAAATGTTAGGATCGTTAAAAAATGAACTTGTAATTGCATCATAACTTGGAAAGTGCAGTGAGAAGTTCGTGTGTCCACACTATTAGGGCCTATATTTTGTACATATTATGTATTTAAACAAGTCATTTCTTTTATAAACTATGCTATGACTAAGGGTGTTTTCACCAGAAATCCGTGGTCACCAGTAGAGTGCTGAACATTTTCACGTTTTTGTCTATTTTTTTTTTCTCTCGGTTTGCGTTCACTAACTTTTCTAGTATACTTGTTTTAGTGCAGGGGTGCACAACCTGCGGCCCTTGATACCATTCTGTGTAGCCGCAAACCATCTGGTAACAGACATGTATGTCTGTCTTGTGGCTGCTCACATGTATCTTTCATGTATTCTCCTATTAGATGGAAGTCCTGGAAGTGTAACTAGACATTTATTATATATACTGTGAGCTCAATATGACATAAATACAGTATTTCAGTTGCTAATACTGCTTAAAATTTTATTATCGTCCCTTGTCATTAGTTCAGTCTGCCAATGTGGCCCTCCACCAGAAAACGTTGCGCTGTCTCCACTTACAGAGGACCCAAGTCTGTTGTTGCTTTTTGTTAGTTTGTTGCAACAGTGTTGCAGTTTATTGCAAACATCAATTGTGAACACTAGGGGGAGCATTATCAATTCTCCTGCACTGCCGAGGAATGCACCTAATTTTGATGACTTATGATAAAGAGCAGGCCTTGTGATAAAATAGGCGCATTGTCTGGCAGTCTGTGGCATAAATGTGTCAGACACACCGGCTCCACCGTGATATTTGTGACTTTTTATACAGCAAAAAAAGTGGCGCAGGGAGATGATAAATCTAACCCCATGTTCTCCAAAGAAGCCACCGAGTTCATGCCAGCGTTTGCAGAGCTTGTCAGCAGCGGAAAAGAACAATGAGCGGCCCTCTCCTTCCCTTTGCACGGCATCGTTCTGTTTTATACACTGCGGAACGATCCCTGCATGAGAACTCATTTGCTAAGGGATTAGAATGGAAAATCATTGACCTACACAGTCCTGAGATTAGTCAGGGCCATTTCACCAAAATAAAGCGCCGTCGTTATCTTAGGCCAGCGCGCACTGAATGTATTCCCGATGTTTCACAGATTCTCCTGTTATAGTTTGAGTGAATTACTTCATTTAAGCAAAGTAATGAAAATCTTTATTTTAAAAGAAATCTGTGCATAGGATCGTACAATATTGGAGATGGAATGTAAAATGAAACTTTAATCGGAAGCGTTTTTCTCTTATTTTTTTTGCCGCTTTGTCTGCAGTAAAGATTGAATAATAAATCCAGGTGATATCTTGACATTACATGTGGATAAGAACCATTGCAGGCGAAAGAAAAAGAGGCAGAAATTGAAAATGTGATCTTTTCACTATGCTCCTCGAATGTAATTAAAGAGGCGCATATTAACATTTAAATCAGAAATTGAACTACATTCATTATACTGGTTTAATCCACTCCTGAAACAGTGTAGGCGAGGCTCTGTTCTCCAGGTGCTGGCATGTAGGCTAGTGCCGAACCCGATTCACTCAAGCCTATTAGCATGTCCTGTCGGGGGCTTAAAGGAGTGGGAGTGTACCCATCTCGGCATTTATGGCTAAGATCGGAATACTCAGGTGCTGTGCCATGCTCTTTCCATAACTCCCATAGAAAGTGAATGAGATGTATGGAAACCGCATGGCACAGTGAGGCCCGCTGCTTACATAGCTCCCGACTTGTGGAAGCGGCATGGCTCGCTGGACTGCGCAGTTTCCCTGACTCCCACCCACTTCTACCGGAGTTACAGAAGCAATGTAGCACAGCCTGCGCAACTGTTTCCTCAACCCTGGGAATGCCCCTTTAACAGTACTTACAAATAGGTAAGTGTACCGTTGCACGCTTTTCCTTTGTGGATTTTGACAACCATCTGCTTAAGTTACATGCGTTGAAATTCCACCTCAATTCTGTTGCGTCTGAACGTGTTCATGGATCTGCTTGATGTATACACTGAAAACTTGCATCGAAATGGGCAACACGATAGGAAATTTATACTTGAAGAACACAATAGGGCATAAGTGTTGTGCCAGTATGCAAGTTTAGTGCAGTTTAAGGGGTTGTCCCATGAAAAATATTCTAGTTTTTCAAACCAGTTCCTGGATCTGAATTATTTTGTAATTAGAAATATAGCATAGTCACTGAGCTGTTTAATAAAATGTATCTGTATACAGATACATCCACCTGTTTTTTTTTTTGTTTTTGTTTTTTTTTTTTCTTTTTTTTTTCTTGTTTTTGTCCTGCTCACTGAGATGGCCGCACATGCTCAGTTTCATCCTTCAACTGCCTCCTGAGCTGTGATAGGGAGAGAATGGGCATGCCACCTGAGTTGTGATAGGGAGGGCATATACACGCCCCCTTAGCTGCAGCAGAAAAGACACTCCTGTTGAGCTGTCAGCTTGATATAAATCGAGCAGAGCAATGAATGAGGAGCTCTCTGGCTCCATGTGAGGTACAGGGCTGGTTCTAGCTTTGTTAGAAAGAGATTGTCATGTACTGTATGACATCTGATTTCCATTTTTTTACAATAATCATGGAATAACCATGAATCAGGAGATCATATATTTCTTTTTACCATATTCCTGAATGAGTGCGGTATTTCACAGTTTATAGTATCTCACTGATTTTTTATCACAGTATAGAAGAAGGTCTGGCTTCTAGAACACATTATACTCCTGTATGAAACATCTAAATAGTGATTAAAAACAAAAACAAAAAAAAACAGCTATAATTTGGATTCCAGGTGGGACGCAAAAGACACTGCATACAATTTTTCTTGTACGTGGATATTAAATTTAAGGCCCAGTGGCTTCACCAATATCCAACCATCAAGGTTTTCCTCCAGGGAGGGTGCTTTGCTGTCGATGCTCGTTTTGTGAAGATCGCCTCGCTACTTCTACAGCTGAGGAAGCAGAGGCTGATCTACTGCGCGTGTGCGATAGTGTAATCTATGCTAAAGGCGCAATATTGCAGATGCCTGGCCCTGTCAATCAAGGAAAGGGTAGAGTGGTAATAAGTGCAGAGCAGAGGAGCTCTGGTGCCCTGAGAGGCTCATACCTCCCCCACAGTGCACTGAGAACCTCATTTACATATTAATAAAAGGTGAATTTACACAGGAATGGTGTAACATATCTGCATAATTGAGCTGTCTTTTTACTTTGTATACCTGGAATAATAAGGGTTATACTGCTGACATATGCTCTTCAAACCTGGAAAACCCTTTTAGCGTTTTAACTAAAATGATCTACTAAGCACTTAAAATGTAGCGCCATCACAGTCATTTCACATTGCATGTTGAAAGAAAACTAACATTACTTCACTTGCTGAGCCCCGTGTATTCCATAGAGGTTACAACAGTAAGAATTTGGGCACGTGAAGGTGCTAGATGTTCATAATGCATTGTTTGTAAAGCCTTTAAGTCCTTGTTGAGCTTTTAAAGCAGGGCACGAATTTGCTTGTTAATGGAGGTATTACCTTCAGATTTGTGCGGCTATTGGCCACCGCGGGTGGACGGGGTTGTGGCAGCCTGAGGCTTGATTAGCCAATGCGTAAACTAAGAAAGCAGTACAAAAATAAACCTGAATGTTTCTGATGTAAGCCTTCAGAAGAACCTGATGCATCATCTCATAGCAATAACCCTTGCAAGGATGGTGATGGTGGATTCATTATTCTGTTCTGCTTCAGTCTTCAGAGTTTTTTTTGTTTAAGGAACCTGTCAAATTGAACATGGAGACCTTTTCTGCAGGCACCATGATATAAAAGCAGAAGGACCTGAGCAGATATGTAATTTTATGGGAAAAGATTCAGCAAAACTCAACTCTTTTATATACATTGAAATCCTCTCATGGTCCTACTCAGTGATTGACAGCTATCTGTGAATAGTTCTACAATGACTATGTAGAACCACCTACTGGACTCCTAAGTATCGAAAAAGCAAAGATTTAACCTTTTCGCGCCCGGAGCTTTTTTTCGGTTATGCATTTTCGTTTTGCGCTCCCTGCCTTCAAACAGCCATAACTCTTTTATTTTTCTGTTCACATAGCTGTATGAGGGCTTGTTTTTTGCGGGACAAGTTGTACTTTCCAACGCCACCATTTAATATTGCATACGGTGTAGTGGGAAGCGGGGAAAAAAAATTCCAAACCGGGTGAAATTGCAAAGAAAACGCTATTCCGCTACAGTTCTACGGGTTTCTTATTTACAGCGTTCGATGTGCATTAAAACTGATCCGTTACTTTCATTCTACAAGTCAGTACGAATCCGGCAATACCTAATATGTATAGTTTTTCCTGCGTTTTCATAGTGATAAAATAATTAGAAAGTTGCCCTTTTTTTTTTTTTTTTTTTTTTTTTTTTTTTTTTTTTCCTTGTCAAATCTTGACCCCTATAACTTTTTGGTATTTATGTGTACAGAGCTGTATGGGGGCTCATTTTTTGCGGGACGATCTGAAGTTTTTATTGATACCATTCTGGGGTGTGTATGACTTTTTGATCACTTTTTATTTAATTTTTTTAGAAAAAAAAAAAGCGACAAAAAACGTCAAATCGCCATTTGGACGCTTTTTTCCGCCACACAATTCGCCGTATTGGAATTTTTTTTTTTAATATTTTAAAAGTACGGGCATTACGGTGATACCCATGATGTCTATATTTATTGTTATTTAGGTATTTATTTTTTACTTATACGGAAAGGGGGGTGATTTGAACTTTTACATCTTTTTTATTTTTTATATATTTTTTAAAAAAATTTTTTAATTTTTTTTTTTACTATTGGAAAGCTCAAATATGGGCTTATATATTGTGGCTTTTTTTTTTTTTTCTTTATGAGCAATTATGGATTTTATAGACTCAGAAATCCAAGAATTGCTCATTTCTTATCCTGGCCTGCCATCTAGTGGCCAGAATAAGAATTGCACTTTGAAAACTGTAATCCTCACCAGCGAGGATTACAGTTTTCATATGGTGTACAGACACCCCGATTGGCCACACGGGGTGTCTGTACACCACTCGGAAGCGAATGCAACTAGACGAGACGCAACCAGCGAGGATTACAGTCTTCATATGGTGTACAGACACCCCGATTGGCCACACGGGGTGTCTGTACACCACCCGGAAGCGAATGCAACTAGACGAGACGCAACTAGATGCCGTGATCACGGCATCTAATCTCCGAGGAAGACGCCGCCGATGGCGGTAAGTAGCGGCAAGTCTCTGCTGTTAGAAACAGCAGAGACTTGCCGGCCATGACGCCCGCCGCACCCGCGAGCGGGCGCCATGTGCCCGCATCGCCCCAGCGCCGTACATGTACGGCGCTGGGCGCGAAGGGGTTAATAATAAACTGCAATTTTTTAAATCTTTTTCTACAAAACTATATATCAGTCTGCTCAGCTCCTCCTGGTCTACATATTAGACTAGATTAGATGCAACATGGTGGTTTTAAACAAGTGATATAATCGATAACTCCACACAGAAGAATTGTCAGGTCCTGGAAGACCTTACTTCTTGAAACCTCTTACTAAACTTACTGTAACAAAAGCCAAGTGATCTGTCATACTGTGATATTTCTAGTGGTAGACCCTGTGTATATTGGTGCATGGCGGGGTAAGCATGTTTTTAGCATCTCAAGCCCCCTCTCTACTCTGGTATTCTTCTCTGTATGCCATTTCAAAGTTCCTCTTTCCCACTGGGATTTCTCCCCTGAGTATCTGCATATAGTGGTCAGAATTGTCACTTGTTTCCCTCATTAACATGGACGGTTTTTCATCTGTCACACACCTGTCGAAACTGGATTTAGCGGCTGATTTATTGATGTGTTTTGACAGTAAATGGCGAGTCTAATAAATCCGCTAGTAGAGCATTGCTGCTGTGGGAAGACATAGCTTTATAAATGGTCTTCCATGCTAGAGGTTGCTGAATGTATACAGTGGATTATGTTCTTGTGAGGGGTATTTCCTAGCTCTTCACTCGCTTCTTTATGATTTATATTCCACAGGCTTTTTATCCCTGGTAGCTTCAGATTATGGAATAAGTATAAGTTTACACAAGAATTCAAAGAACTTTGTGTATATTTTTCTCCACGGTCTTCTGCAAATTTTTAAGACTATAAACACCTTCATGGGCAGATTTTTTAATGATTGAGTTTTACTCATTTTGGGGTGAAATCATGTTTTCAATTGGTCTATACTAAAAAATTTTCAACAGTTTTTGTCCTATAGGGTAAAGTTTTAGCCTTTCTGAGGGTAAATTTTCACACTGAGCCTTCAGGTTGCTGTTGTGATGGCTGTCACCCTGTCTGTAGACCTTTTCCCTGAACTCCTAGAAGCTCATAAACACTCATTATAGCTACATTTTTATCAAACTGATCAGAATATGGCTTAAATGAGTTCACAGATAAGGACCATCAGAACAACAACATGAAGGCTCAGTGTAAACCTGAAAGTAAAATAGTCTGCAGATAGGCTGAAAATTCAACGGTTTTTGTCCCTGTAGGACAAAAACCGTTGAACATTTTTAGACCGATTGAAAATGTGATGTTCAAAATGAGTAAAATACAGTCACAAAAACACATTGCCCTCAAAGGTGGTTATAGTCTTTAAGCTTTTTCTACATGTTCCCTAGTCATAGACGTGATACAAAGATGGAGGCTCATCAGGGTCTCCAGTGAGGCAAAAGAAAGCATAAGTGTCAGCCAGGAGTGATCTCGAAGTCCGTTTATGATTATTGTTCCAAAGGATAACATGTTTTGGGGTAACCCCCTTCTTCAGATACAGTTGGCATCTCCAGTTGTATCTGAAGAGGGTTAACCCGAAATGCGTTATCTGTTGGAACAATAAAGGAACTTCTGGATCACTCCTGGCTGATGAATGTGCTTTCTTTTGCCTTACTGGAGGCTGTGGCCAGCCTTGCTCTTTGCATCGTTCACTTGGTGTCCGGTACACTTCCTGAGACAAGACAAGACGTGGCAGCCAGCCTTTTTGAGTGTGATCCTCATGCTGATATGGTTCTTGTGCCCTGTCACAACGACACAAAGGGAGAGTCCAGTCTCAATTACTGTACTTGAACTTAGTATTTTATGCCGTATAGCAGTAGTACTCTGTGACGCCTGGCACTGTACCTTTTTAGCACACTATTCATAGACATGGCTATTTTATCTTTTATTCTCACTTTGCTGTCACACGTGACCTAACTGTTTCCCAGGCTCCCATAATGCACTGCACTTTTTAACACAATCATCAAAATTCTAAATGTAATGTTAGACATGAATGGAGGAGAAAATATATTGTGCGTAACATTGAAATAAAATCAGTTTATTCACACAACCGTGTCTGATTTTCCATTTGCAAAAAAACAAATCTGTAAAAAAAATTGATGGCTTCCGTGTGCATTCCGTTTTTGTTACCCCCCACCCCTCACTCCAGTCCAAAGAAATGGCTCATACACAAAAAAACAAAACAAAAAAAAACAACCAGAATAGGATCTACAGTGAGTTTCTCGAATCTAGTAAACTGAGCAGTTAAAAAAACAGATGTGAGAAAAGCTCCCTTGACTGGTATGAAGTACACCTTGTAGCCACAGGGCCCAGCAGAATAAATGATCCATTTTCAAAATAATAAAGGCATCTATAAAGGTCTATGTAGAGCTGACAGCAGTTTTGCATGGCCATGGGTAGACTCCCTTTAAAGAAGACTGGTAGCCTGTCCATATATGTCTGTTTTAGTTACTGCTCCCCATGTAATGCCATTACTGGAGCATCTTATGACTCTGTTGTGCTTTTCCTGTATTTGTACTGCTAGAAGTTATGATTGAATTACTAGCAGTTTGCAATAAAGGTCAAGCTGGGTGTTACTAGTTCACACTGGCAGTACTGATTAAGTAGTGTTAGGGGCCTTTTACACAGACCAGTGATCTGGCAGATTGTTGGGAACAAAGCAGACCCTCCCAAACACTGCCTAATCATCGGCGGGGATGAGAGCCACATTCAGATGCAGCAATCACCTCCTCTGTATGGAGCTTCAGTGATCGATTGTCCCCATAGAAATCGATTGTTCCTGAGCAGCAGATAGCTGTTTAGACAGAACAATCTACTGCACAGGAACAATTATTTTTGGTGCCGGCAGAACAACACGATCACCGGATCAACAATCACTGCCGACACCTTTTACGCAGGCCAATTTTCGGGAGCAAAGCATTGCTACAAACGCTCATCACCGATAATCTGCCAGATCATCGGTCGGTCTAAAAGTACCCTAAGGCTGTGCAGGGACAAACCTACTGGTAACTCTGAGTTTGGCCTTCATTGCTAACCTAAAAGCAATAAAGGAATGATAGATACATCATGGAGTCAAATGAATAGAAGCTCTAGAATTATCATTACACGGGGAATGTAGGTAGTTACTAAACTGACCTGTCAGAAGGTTATAATAGCCCTTTTATATAGTGTGTGTGACTTGTATAGTTTTGTTATGACAAAATTGGCTGGAAATTGTCAGGTAAGCTGCCATTACTATTATACTATTACTATGTGCTCTATCCTATTGCCTGCTAATATACTAAGTATGTTGATAGAACTCTTTTTGCATTTTCCACAAATAATTATGGTGCACAGCTTAGATTTAATCTTATTGCTAATGCATTAATGTCATGCTGAGCCATCTGGTGGCTGTATAAATAAGGGTTGAGTTTCCCTGCCTCCTGTGGGGAACACATATCATCAAGTTGTTACGTCCATTGTTTTATTTTGTTAGGCTTTGTAGAGGAACGAGAAATGACAGTAATGGGAGATTCTGAAGTGTTTTCCTTTCCTTTTGTGTCCTGCGTAGACCCTTACCAGTAAATCGTATAGACCGGGGTTGTCCAGCCACCTACATTTCTGAAAACTGCTTACGATGCAATAAAAGTAATAATAGCCTGCAATGCTCCCGCAATGACATGTCTACAGTCACCGGCCACCACAGCGTTGACCTCAGTAATGTTGGCTTGTCAACGCTGCAGCCAGGCAAGAAAAACAGAGACTTGGGCAGGGGGCAAGAAGCCCCAGCACAAAATCAGTTGGGGATTGGATTTTTAGTCTGGTGGCCAGACCAGTCACAGAAAAATCTAATTGTAATAGTGAAATCTCAAAATTTAGAAGCTGCATAGGATTGCAGCGCTCTTCTTGTTTTCTGTAATATGAGTGCATTGCTGGGCTCATTCTCTGAATATTTTAGAGATTTTTCCCATGGATAAATATTACAGAAGCAGTCCGAAAATGTTTTTTATTCTCTGATCTGTTAGGTACATTATGTAAACTGTAGTGAAGGTAATTTTCTGACCAATGACTGTATTTGTGAGTTATAACCTCCCTTCTTATCCTCAGCTGTGTCATGTGACCAGCACTCTGCTCTCCAACTGAAACAGGACAGGAAGTCAGCTACTTCTTTATTCATTCCTATGAGACTGACATTGAGGCTCCCATAGGAATACATAGAGAAACAGACTTCCTGTCCACACATAAGATGCTTTATTAATTGAAAGTCAAATGAAACAGCTGAGGATCAGAAGGGAGGTTATAACTCACAAATAGTCACTGATGAGAAGATCACCTTCACTACGGTTTACATCATGTACCTTTCTAACAGGTCAGAGATTTTTTTTTTTTTGTGAGAGTGCTTCTTTAATTTAGGCTGTTGGGGTATAATCATATATATGATATTGTCAATTCAAACAGCAATCATTCACCTCATTCATGCTCTGTAATTTTCCAGGTGGATTTTTAGTGCCTCCGCAAAAAAAAAAAAAATTGCTGCGAAAATAAATAGCATGTTGCTTATTTTGGGTGGAAATGCCAGATTATGCCTTATTGAGTAACAGTGGAAGTGCTGATGCTTACGCATAACTGCTTCAGACCCACATCACAACTGCAGCAGAAATCCAATGTAGGCCTCGAATTTCTGCCGTGGATGCACATGTCATATTTGCAGTTTGCCAATCCAACATGGGTGAAAATAGATAAACCAGAGCGTAGCAAGATTTACAGTATAGTAGTAGCAGTACGCTATACAAATATAGTAGTTACAATAAAGTCTAGACATTGCTGTTAAATACGGTACTTTATAAGGCGTCCCCTGGTGTTTTTCTTTCTTTTTACTTTACCTTTTACCTACCGGAATAGCCCTTTATCCCCTATCCACGGGGGCCCTGTACCCTGATCTGATAGTCACCAAAAATATTTTCTGCCCGTTAAAACCAGATAGCGCCACAAATGTTTTCATCATTCTGATTATAGACTTTATTATACAGTGACCTCTACAGCTGCCCGCCCCTTTAACTGTGACCTCCACAGCAGCTAGAGTGGCCACTGTCTTCACCCCAGGAAGCCAGACCTCACCGGCCATTCCCCCAAACGTGAAACAGTGCCCCCAGTTCCCATGAAGACACACCACTAAACATGAGGCCACGCCCCCTGGCTCCGTGAAGACACGGAGGAGCAGCTGTCTGAGTGTGAGCTACTGAAAGGGTGGACATCCCTGTGTCTGTCCAGGCACTGCGTCGGACGGAGAACAGATAGCCAGAAAACTGGTCTGTCCAGCCTAAAGCCGGACATCTGGCCACCCTAACATCAGCCTGGCCCTAGGGTGGCCAGAGGTCTTGTTTTAGGTTGGACAGTCTGGCTTTCAGACTCCCTGTCCTCTGTCATGTGCAGGGCCTGGATGGACACGGGGATGTCCTTTTGAACAGCTCACTCTCAGCAGCAGCACTGTGCAGTCTGAGCATGAGCTGCAGGTAGAAAGTCACCCTCCCCCCAGCCCTGCAACTGACAGAAGGTGATTTTTCACCTATATTGTTAATCCCGGTCAAATGCGGCATGGAAGGGGCGTGGCCTGACTGAGTCAGGGCCGTAACTTAGTGGGATCTGGGGGTGGTGCTTTTAAGTCCTTCTTTTGACGGTGGCCTGAATTATAGGTCGATGCCATAGTAATTTAGGAGGAAGGTGGGTAGCAGTGGAAGAATACATCTTTTATTACTACTGAACAGTAAATATGTGAAATTTACATTATATGAGGTAATGATTGATGATGAATTAGTCTAAATCATAAGTTATAGTTATGGTAACCGGAATACCCCTTTACCATTGTCATCCACAGTGCTCTGCCTCTTTAACCCTTTCGCGCCCAGAGGTTTTTTCGGTTATGCATTTTCGTTTTGCGCTCCCTGCCTTCAAACAGCCATAACTCTCTTATTTTTCTGTTCACATAGCTGTATGAGGGCTTGTTTTTTGCGGGACAAGTTGTACTTTCCAACGCCACCATTTAATATTGCATATGGTGTAGTGGGAAGCGGGAAAAAAATTCCAAACCAGGTGAAATTGCAAAGAAAACGCTATTCCGCTACAGTTCTACGGGTTTCTTATTTACAGCGTTTGATGTGCATTAAAACTGATCTGTTACTTTCATTCTACTGGTCAGTACGAATCCGGCAATACCGAATATGTATAGTTTTTCCTGCGTTTTCATAGTGATAAAATCTGAAAATTAGAAAGTTGCCCTTTTTTTTTTTTTTTTTTTTTTTTTCCCTTGTCAAATCTTGACCCCTATAACTTTTTGGTATTTATGTGTACAGAGCTGTATGGGGGCTCATTTTTTGCGGGACGATCTGAAGTTTTTATTGATACCATTCTGGGGTGTGTATGACTTTTTGATCACTTTTTATTTAAATTTTTTTAGAAAAAAAAGCGACAAAAAACGGCAAATCGCCATTTGGACGCTTTTTTCCGCCACACAATTCGCCATATTGGAATTTTTTTTTTATATTTTAAAAGTACGGGCGTTTTTGGTCACGGTGATACCCATGATGTCTATATTTATTGTTATTTAGGTATTTATTTTTTAATTATACGGAAAGGGGGGTGATTTGAACTTTTATATCTTTTTTATTTTTTATATATTTTTAAACATTTTTTTTTAAATTTTTTTTTTACTATTTGAAAGCTCAAATATGGGCTTATATATTGTGGCTTTTTTTTTTTTTCTTTATGAGCAGAAATCCAAGAATTGCTCATTTCTTATCCTGGCCTGCCATCTAGTGGCCAGAATAAGAATTGCACTTTGAAAACTGTAATCCTCACATCCGGGTTGAGACGCAACTAGATGCCGTGATCACGGCATCTAAACTCCCAGGAAGACGCCGCCGATGGCAGTAAGTAGCGGCAAGTCTCTGCTGTTAGAAACAGCAGAGACTTGCCGGCCATGACGCCCGCCGCACTTGCGAGCGGGCGCCATGTGCCCGCATCGCCCCAGCGCCGTACATGTACGGCGCTGGGCGCGAAGGGGTTAATGCAGACCTACAGCAGTGAACTGGCTAGGTTGTCATAGAAACCTGGTGTGTGGAGACTGCCTGTGAGCTTCTATTGGCTGATAAGGGTCATGTGACCAGGCTACTATTGGCTAATGCATTTTTTGGGAATATCTCAGGAACGGTATGTCCTGGAGATCTGAAAACTGTTCTAAAACCATCCCAGACACCTGATGTACATGTGTGCCAAATTTGTGATTGTCGCTGCAGCGGTGCGGATTCCTTTAGCGGACATATATACACACACACACGCATACACGCACACATACACTCAGCTTTATATATTTTATATATATATATATATATATATATATATACATACATACATACATACATACATACATACACACTTTACAGCAGCCATCATAGACAGGGGACTCCATGACTTCTGTGCAAGAGTTTTCTAGACATGCTTTGTGACTTGTCCAGAGGTCAGGAGGGAGTAGAAGATAATCACCTGTCATGCCTTCAGTAGCTATTTGTTAATATCGTACTTCATGTTGTTTTAGTTCCATCTAGTGGCCATTTGTGCAAACAGTTTCAAGCTTGCAAGCATTTATTACCTTGTTTGTCCTATTCGAGCCACTGTATTTATCATTTATCACCCTGGTGACATCATCAGCTCGGCTCATAGCAGCCATTATTTTCTAAGATCAACTGAAAGACAAATCGGCATCTCTAATCATTCTCCACACCCAGACTTAATGTGGCATAACTGGTATGTTGAGGTTATTAGCCTTGCAGGATTGTATATTCGTGTATATTGATATGCTGTACTGAATGTAGCCTGCATTTCATGCACATGTTATGCTTGCATAGCTTTGTAATATGATGTGGTATAGCCAATTGGCACATGCTGACCAACAACAGTAAGTACCTTCTCTGTGTTCCTCAGCTTCACCCTAGCTTTGCAATAAAAGTTGAAGTGGATGTTAATCCTGTCTTTACGAGTTGCTAGGAGAGAGTTTGGCTGCTTTTCAACTTATGCCCCACTCACACATAAGAAAGATCGAACATGACCTATTGTTAATAGTGGATCCTGTGTTATCTGTATGTAGGTGTTATTGGTCGTTTTAATCATCTCTGTAATTAAAAGGAACAGGGCTGCGGAGTCGGTGTCCATTTTGGTGGAGTCAGAGTTGGAGTCGTTATAAAATGGACCGACTCCGACTCCAAAAATATATAATAAATTGGTACAGTTAGTTCAATGCAGTATGTGCTGAATATATTTTAATAAGAATTTGGGAAAATGATGAAATGTCCTATAAATGTCTGTTCTATTCCTGATCTAAGGATCTAGGCTTTTCAGTTGAGATGACTGTGTGCTGCCCTTTATGTAGATGCTCAGTAGTGAAGCTCCTCTGCTATAGATCAAAGGTAAAAGGCAATGGGAAGGAATGGCTGCACTCATCTCATATCTGCTAGAGAAAACAGGATTAAGAGGCTTTCTCACTAGTTGCAAAGATTAGCTTTCAACATAAAGGGACCGTTTCTAAAATCCAGTTTTCTAAATCCATTCCATTGGTCGGTCATGAACTAAAGACAGTTCAGCAGGTCTCTCACTGCACACATGTTTCTATGGTAACCTACAGAAAAGAAAGACTGTTATCTGATTGGCTGAGAGCAGGAGTGACCTCACCCCTACGGAATGATGGGACTGAGCTCTGAGTGATTACGCACAGTAAGCAAAAGGTCCAAGTGTTGTGAGGACTGAGAAGCTTTACCTGTAATTGTGTTAGAGATCACAATCTCCTGCTCTGAGTAAGTTAATAGATGCTAATAACTGCTGGAGACCCCCCCCCACAGCCTGAGGAGACAGAGTGAGTGCAAACTGTCTGTCAGCCAGTGAATCAACCTGCTGAGAAAACCCCTTAGTGAGCTGTACCCAGGGAAAAGCCTTAAAGGGAACCTGTCATCTCCGAAACACCCCCTGAACTAGAGTAAGTGTTGTATAGTGTAAGTGATGCTGAATCCGAATATGTACGTTTTAACTTCATACTCACTTCCATTCTGACGCTGTGCTCCCACAAACCAGCAGTAAAATGCACTCAGTGGACTCTGGTGCTCACTCACATAATGGAGAGGACTCAAAGAAGAGTCCTCTCAATGTATTTTACTGCAGGTTTGTGGGAGCACAGTGTCAGAATGGAAGTGAGTATGAAGATAAAACTTACGTATTCGGATTCAGCATCACTTACACTATACACCGCTTACTGTAGTTCAGGGGTTTTTTCGGAGATGACAGGTTCCCTCTGTGGTGCCGGAGGAAGTGCCAAAGTTATGTAGAGGTGCAGGCCTTTACATAACTCTGGTGCTTCCTCCAGCTGTCTGTGCGACAGGCTTAAAGGCTATGTACACCTTTTGGAGGCAATTTTTGTTCATGATTGCATTTCACTCATTTTTAGCTAAAAATATTGAGTCATTCTGTCACAAAGGGTTAACTGTTTTTCTATCTGTGTGACTGGTACTTTCACTTTGTGCCCCTCATCTAATAAACCTTATCTCTAAACTACTACGAGGTCATAAACACTTATTTAAGCCACATTCTTATCAGTAATATAAGAACGGAGCTATAATGAGGTGTTTATAATGTCAGAGAGCAGAGATAAGGAGCCATTCAGCTCCTGGTCTGACGGAAAAGTGAGAAAATCGACAGGCAGCTATTAGTGCATATCAGCTCTGTACAGAAAAAAGGATTCCATATTGTTAATAAAAAATAAAAAAATAAAAAATAATTGTTAGCTCAAAATAATTATAATGCAATAAAAAAATGCCTCCAAAGGTGTGCATAGCCTTTAAATCTGTGCCAGCCCCCTTGCTGGCGTTGATTTAAAGGGGTTGTCCCACGAAAAATATTCTACAGTTTTCAAACCAGCACCTGGATCTGAATACTTTTGCAATTGCATGTAATTAAAAATTCTGTATAGCTACTGAGTTATTCAGTAAAATGTATCTGTATAGCGCCACTTAATTTCTTATTTCTTTAACCAGCTCACTGAGAAGGCCGCACATGCTCAGTTTCATCTTTCAACTGCCTCCTGAGCTGTGATAGGGAGAGCTGAGACACGCCTCCTGAGCTGTGATAGGAGGAGCTGAGACACGCCTCCTGAGCTGTGATAGGGAGAGCTGAGACACGCCTCCTGAGCTGTGATAGGGAGAGCTGAGACACGCCTCC
This sequence comes from Rhinella marina, assembly GCA_900303285.1. Taxonomy (NCBI): domain Eukaryota; kingdom Metazoa; phylum Chordata; class Amphibia; order Anura; family Bufonidae; genus Rhinella; species Rhinella marina. The sequence continues at coordinate 121,223 of ONZH01004031.1, forward strand.
TGAGCTGTGATAGGGAGAGCTGAGACACGCCTCCTGAGCTGTGATAGGGAGAGCTGAGACACGCCTCCTGAGCTGTGATATGGAGAGCTGAGACACGCCTCCTAAACTGTGATAGGGAGACCTGAGACACGCCTCCTGAGCTGTGATAGGAGGGAGAGCTGAGACACGTCCCCTGAGCTGTGATAGGGAGAGCATGGACACGCCTCCTGAGCTGTGATAGGGAGAGCTGAGACACGCCTCCTGAGCTGTGATAGGGAGAGCATGGACACGCCTCCTGAGCTGTGATAGGAGGAGCTGAGACACGCCTCCTGAGCTGTGATAGGGAGAGCTGAGACACGCCTCCTGGGCTGCAGCAGAGAAGACACTCCCCTTGAGCTTTCAGCTTGATATAAATCTAGCACAGCAATGAATGTGGAGATCTCTAGATCCATGTGAGGTACAGGGCTGGTTCTTGCTTTGTTAGAAAGAGGTTGTCAAGTACTATATGATATCTGATTTTCATTTTTTACATTATTCGTGGGATAACCCCTTTAAGCCATTTTCTTGTAAATTTATGTTTTATTGAAATTAACATAAAATAAACAAAAAGTGAAATACAATGTTCTGTTTAGTATCACAGATACAAGCATGCAATTAAGTGCATTGTAAGCATTGTTATTATTTCAGTATTACATAAAATATAAATGAGAGAAAATATTTTTTCTCAAAAGATTTCAGCCATTTTCTATGCCAGAAACCAGCGTGGAAAAGGATAAATGATCTGAGCCTGCCGACCTGTAGATATGACTGCTATAAAGAGTAACCCAAAAAGTTATCCTCCAAGTACTGATTCTTTGTTGCGTTAGTTGTGGCCCTTTGGATTTCTCCACCTGTAGCTTACAGAACCAAATTCTGCTCATGCTTGATAATGGAGTATTGTGCATATGCTTCATATACCTTCTAAAACGTAGTCAGACTTTCAATAGAGCAAGCACATATCAGCCTGTATCCTGATTGATCTGAGATGATTAAATGCTTTGTCTTGTGGCTGACTTTCAGGTCTGACTTACCGGATTCTCTAGTGTGAATTAATAATGCCAATTCATGGTACAATGCCACGCTATATTGATTTCAGTTTTACTTACATTAACATTTAGATTGGAGTCTAGACCTAAAGTTGTGCTGCTTGATTTCACCCCAGGACCATAAAAATGTGGTACAACCAATTGCTTAGCGGAAATTTTTCTTCATCGTGCACCAGCTCATGGTACTTGTCCTGTACTGGTCACCATAGCCTGACCCTTCACATATCACATTTCATCTACTCCTGTCTAAAGATGGATGGATAAATGGGGCACTGTTTTCTCCTGAGGAGAGTAGCACAAAGCCGATCAGAAACCAATGGGCGGGCGCTGGACTGAGTACTTATTCCTCTTCATTAGCGCTCATGCATGCGAACAGATTTTTATTTTTTTTCCCATTTCCATGCTGTTTCTTTGTCGCCCGTATGCGGATCCATTCCCTTCAATGGGTCCACATAAAAAACTGAATTTACTCCATGTGCATTCCGTTTCTGTATGTCCTCATGCCCGTTCTGCAAAAAAAATAGAGCATGTCCTATTATTGTCCGCATAACGGACAAGGATAGGACTGTTCTATTATAGGCTGGACCTTCCGTTTTGCAAAATGCGGAATGCACGCGGACGTATCAGTTTTGGACATTCATCATCTGACTATAAATTTATCACCTCTCGATCTCTCTGTGTACCCATCAAAATGCTCCATGTCACACCAGGCATACATCTGTAGGATAGTCGTGCTTTGTAGAAGATTGTGTCCAGCGCTCCACCATCATAAAAATCCAGTTTATTTTGAAATCTTTAAAAAGCAAGTACCGGTAACATCCATATACACAGGATATTACATAACACATAAGCTGTTCCTTGCTTTTTAATTGATTATGGACTGTAGTTTTTTTTACTACTATAGTTAAAGCGCTAAAGCCGGCCCATTACAGCCGGTGACATCATCGAACACACTGCTGGGCGGTAATCAGAAGAGCCCTTGCCCTGCGCAATCCAGCGCAAGGGCAAGGGAGGGCATCGGAGCATGAGATGCTCCGATGCTAACATCAGGCGGGCTGCCTGGGTGAATTTAAGGATATGTCTGGGTTCAGCTCTGAACCCGAACAACCCCTTTAAGTGTTGGATTTATACTTTTGAAACTTTAGGTCCTCATTGTGACCCACGGGCATTTCTTGTAAACCCGGCATATTACTCCTGTACAGGGTCAGCTATGTAGTATGTAGTGCGGTTATCTATGACATTTTTGAGTTGATAGATTTTTATCTATGGCGTTCAATAAGCATTACTGATCCATTTTAACGCCATTGTCACAAATTCTTTGGGCCCTTGTTCCGAACATTTTTAGACACATTCTAAAGCTAAAGCTTTCTAAAAGATTTGGTCCATATGAGGTGGAAATGTGTGCATTCCCTGGAGATTTTATGGCTTCTGTGTGAAATCTGGGTGGCCTAAATATTTATTTTTTTTTTTTTTTTTTTTTTTTAACTGGGAGAAGCTTTCTTCTGCACTTTTTTGTCTTCATCTTGTACTTTGTGTAATCCACAAGAAGGAGTTTTGTAAAGACAGCGACCACCGTTCTTCTGGCTCAGAATAGTGATTTTTTTTCACTTTTGACTAAACCTTTTTTGGTTAAGAAGGTCAGTAGTAATTTCCCAAGCTTAGGCTAGTGTTCCTAATGTAGTCTATGCTTGTTGATGGGTGTGAATATATGAACGGGTCAGAAGATACAAATATCTTTATTACATCTGCAATACAGGGAAAAGTAGTAGAGTCTTGGAGTTGCTTTTTCACACTGAGCACTTTCTCTGCTGTTTTCTTCTGGTTTTTGGCAGACTCCAAGCTCTTTGCCAGAGAGTTGGTAGTATGTGTAGACAGATCTATAGAGGAGCACTGCATGACAAGGCTTTTGAAATGCATTCTAAAAGCAAACCACAATGTATTGCTAAGAAAAACAGTTCTTTCAAGCTGCATATAGCCGTAAAGTACAATCACAGTGACTTGAGATATTAATGAGAGACGGAAATGCTGCAGGTTTTCCAAACCTGTATATTGAATATCCGAAGCAAAAAGCAGCAATTTGGATGAGACTTTGCTATGGATTTACCAGACATTTGCGCTGAAATCCCTTGCTTGATTTGCGATGGATTCTTCTGTGTGAACCTACCTGTACGAGAGAAGACTAAAGAAAAAAAATGTGTATAGGGCACGGACAGACCACAGTGGAAAGTGATCCAGGACCTTCATAATATGTCTAATAATTGTTCTTTATCCTGCAAATTTCTCCCCATTTATCAATATGCAGAACTGATTCTGTGTTATAGCTGGTGCTCGAGGAGAGGGGGTGCCGCATTGAAAACGCACCAAAGAGAATCCCCATGTCATGCATCACCCCCAGGCACGGCACAATGTATCCGTAAACTTTCCCTTTTAGACACTGGACTTGGTCCAAAGCATCCTGGCTACTTAGGCTACTTTCACACTTGCGTTGTTGTTTTCCGGTATTGAGATCAGGCAGAGGATCTCAATACCGGAAAAAAACTGATCAGTTTTGTCCCCATGCATTCTGAATGGAAAGAGATCCGTTCAGGATGCATCAGGATGTCTTCAGTTCAGGCAGCTTTCAGTTTTGTGACCGGACAGAAACTGATCAGGTACTGAAACCAATGCAAGTCAATGGTGACGGATCAGTTTTTTTAGGAGACTAAGGCTACTTTCACACTAGCGTTTTAAAATTCCGGTATTGAGTTCCGTCATAGGGGCTCAATACCGGAATAAAACGCTTCAGTTTTGTCCCCATTCATTGTCAATGGGGACAAAACTGAACTGAAGACAACGGAATGCTCCTGAAAGCATTCCGTTCCGTCTTCAGACCGGAGAACAAACCGCAGCATGCTGCGGTTTGCTCTCCGGTCCAGGCATCCGCACCAAGACGGATCCGGAATGACCCCCAATGCAAGTCAATGGGGGTGGATCCGTCTGATGTGACCATAATGGTAACCGGATCCGCCCTCCATTGACTTTCAATGGAGTCCATTACGGATCCGGGTACACATAGACACATGCAGACATAAACATACACACACATAAAGACATACAAACACACATACATACTTACATGCTCCCCGGCAGGTCTTCGGAGCGTCAGGACGGCTCACACAGGTCACGATTCCCCACAGCGCCCTCTGCTGGGCGCCTGGTGGAATCGTCAGATGACGATTCCACCAGGCGCCCAGCAGAGGGCGCTGTGGGGAATCGTGACCTGTGTGAGCCGTCCTGACGCTCCGAAGACCTGCCGGGGAGCATGTAAGTATGTATGTGTGTTTGTATGTCTATATGTGTGTGTATGTTTATGTGTATGTATATGTATGTACTGTGTGACATGTGTGGGGCCGGAGCGCGGTTCCGGCTCCACACATGTCACTGCGGCAGGCCTGATCCGGCAGCACCCTTCACCTGCCGGATCAGGCCTGCCGCCAGTGTGAAAGTAGCCTAAAAAAACGGATCCGTCACCCATTGACTTTCAATGTATTTAGTGCCTGATCAGTTTTCTTCAGTTTTGATTTCACACAACTGCATCCCAACTGAACTGATGCATCCTGATGTGCAAAATCAAAACGGATCAGTTTAATTCAGGTATAGAGATCCTCTGCCTGATCTCAGTACCTGAATTAACAACGCAAGTGTGAAAGTAGCCTAAGCCTAATAATAGGCACCACTTCTTGGTCTGTACAGATCACTTTACTGCAGTTATCTTCTTATCTGTACACAGAGGTGATATCATTACAGGCAGGATTAAGGTGGATTTAGATGAACCTATAAACTCCATTGTTCCACGATTGTTCCTTAAAAATCTGGCCATGTAGATGTGCTTCCGATCACCCGATGAATGAACAAAATGCTTGTTCATCGGGTCATCCTGTAGTTCGTGCGATCTGCTGTCCAGAAACAATGATTCTGTATGAGCGGTCGACTTAGGCCTCTTTCACACTAGCGGCAGCACGGATCCGGCACCTAAAGGGTGCCGACGGATCCGTACTGCCGCTGATACATGTGTGGAGCCGGAGCAGCGGTCCGGCCCCACACATGTTGACACAGACATTGGGATAAGACACAGAGAACATACATACACACACATACACACAAACACATACATACTCCAGCCAGGGACGCCGGCAGCATGTCTTCACGCGCCTCCTGCACGCAGTGATGACGATTCCACACAGTGCCCTCTGCTGGGCGCAGTGGGGAAACGTCATAGCTGCGCGCAGGAGGCGCGTGAAGACGTGCTGCCGGTGTCCCGGGCTGGAGTATGTGAGTATGTATGTATGTATGTATGTGTATGTATGTATATGTGTATGTATGTCTGTATGTATCTCAGTATATGTGTAGCCGGATCCGGAATGACCCCCATTGCAAGTCAATGGAGGACAGATCCGGATTACTGGTGTGTCACACCAAACTGATCCGTCCCCATTGACTTGCATTGGGGGTCATTCCGGATCCGTCTTGGTGCGGATGCCTGGACCGGAGAGAAAACCGTAGCATGCTGCGGTTTGTTCTCCGGTCTGAAGACGGAACGGAATGCTTTCAGGAGCATTCCGTTGTCTTCAGTTCAGTTTTTGACAATGAATGGGGACAAAACTAGAGCGTTTTATTCCGGTATTGAGCCCCTATGACGGAACTCAATACCGGAATTTAAAAACGCTAGTGTGAAAGTAGCCTTAGTTATCCCTAGTCCACATACTATGAAGTAGATCGCTGCACATAAACACCAAACTTCACCTCCACGGAACGAGCAGCCACTCCATTGCCCCTTCTAAACCCTTCTTTATAATGACCGGTAAGACAGGATCCACCATTCCCTAGAGGTTATTGTCAGATCTTATCTATTCTCTCTTTCTACAGTCACAGAGCATGCCTAGAAAACTCTCCCACAGAAGTCAAAGCATTAGGAAAAAGAAGGATATGTGTTACTACCTGGTTTTAACTTGCAGATAAAAATTTTGGTGACACCTTTCCCTTAACCCTCTGGTCTTATGTGTGGGTGGTCTTATCAGTGATTAGCAGCTAGCTCTACATGACTAAGCACCCAGATATAACGGTCACTCAGTAAGCAGAGCCACCACAAGACTCCTCAGGTCAGAAGGGGCAGATGTTTAAAATAAAAGGTATAAAACCATATATCAATCTGCTCAGCTCCTCCTGCTCTATAACATGGTGCCTTCAGATTGTTCCAGATCCATACCTGAAAATGAATGGAGCAGCCAGTCAGACATGTGCGTAGCTGCTGCATACATTTCTATGGGAGTTCTAGACATGGGCAAGAGCAAATGGAGCAGCCACTTTCATGTCCGACTGGCTGCTCCGTTAATTTTCGGGGAGCTCCACAGGCGGCTCCTGTGGATAGGGGATAGCTTAAAGGGGTTATCCCATGACTAATGTAAAAAATAAAAATCAGACATCATATAGTACATGACAATCTCTTTCTAACAAAGCTAGAACGAGCCCTGTACCTCACATGGATCCAAAGATCTCCCCATTCATTGCTCTGATAGATTTATATCAAGCTGAAAGCTCAAGGGGAGTGTCTTTTCTGCTGCAGCTCAGGGGGCGTGTCTATGCTCACCCTATCACAGCTTAGGAGGCGTGTCCATGTTCTCCCTATCACAACTCAGGAGGCAGCTGAAGATGAAACTGAGCATGTGCGGCCTTCTCAGTGAGCAGGTCAAAGAAATAAGAAAAAAAACAAACAGCAGGTCGTGCTATACAGATACATTTTATGGAATAACTCAGTGGCTATACAAAATTTTTAATTACATGTAATTACAAAAGTATTCAGATCCAGGTGCTGGTTTGAAAACTGTAAAATAATTCTCGTGGGACAACCCCTTTAATATAACTGTTTAAGTTGTAAAGAGGCCAATTAAAGGGGTATTCCAGATTGTTATTTATAACCTGTCCTGATCAACAGCAGACACACCCACTAGTCAGCTGTTTCAGGGTAGCTCCATTGCTGGAACTTGACAGCTTCATCCACTGTGTGGAAGCAGTGCTACAGTTCCCAGCTCCGTCCACGACGCAATTGACAGATCTCTGTAGTTTTGGAGCAAGAGCTGCACTAAAATAGCTGACTGTCAATATCTGATTGGCAGGGTCTATCATTAGGCTGGGCCATCCGTAACAAATCCTGCAATACCCCCTGGTGGTAAAGGGGGGCACTGCCTCTTTACGTGAAGTCCTACTATTATATGACAACCCCCAGCAGGCTGTCCGGGCTTGCTGGGAGCTGCAGGTTAAAGATCACTGGTGTACGAGGAGTTTATGGCTTGATGACATATCTGGCGAGTGTTTGGGTATGTGTATTGATCAGGATGAGCCTGTGCAGGCTTTTATTCATTTTGTAGGCATTGCTTCAGGATGTAACTACCACGGGATAACAATACCTTCTCTCTGGCTATGGTCATGAATAATGGAGGTGTATTTGTCTGCAGTGTGAACACATTCTCCCTGTGCTTTCAGAATGTGAAAGGCCTGCGGCAGTCACATGTATCACCTTCTCAACACATTCTTAGGCCAGAGAAGGTAGTGTTCACTGGTGGGCCCTGGCTGGTGTGCCCTGGCTGGTGTGCCACAACGTATTCTTCAGTGCACATACATGCACTTTCATGTTTGTGGGTAAAAAGGTAAATGTACATAAACGTGTCTAGCATATCAATAAATTGCAGCGCTCTAAAAAAAAAAAAAAAAGGATGTACCGTCTGGAATAATTAACCGCCAGCATTTTCACAACGCTGAATTAGGGAACCGCACGGTGGTATCACATTTGCAAACCTGCCGTGCTGTGGTTGGGTACTGCGCACCCATACAGGCCGCAGCAGGCCCTAATTAACCCCTTACTGACCAACCTGTTTTGGACCTTCATGACGAAGCGATATATATATATATATATTTTTTTTCGCATCCCAAGAGCTATAACTTTTGTATTTTTCCGTCACAAGTTGCAGTTTTTAATGGTGCCACTTTTATGGATTTTTATTTTGGGGGGGGGGGAGGGGAGAAAGATAGTAATGCCTTATAAATTTTGCATCAATAATTTTTCAGTATAAATAACACGATAACTTTACTCTCTGACGCTGTCTGATTATAGTGATACCAAATGCATATATACAAATAGTATTTTTAACGTTTAACTACTTTTGCACAATAAAACCCCTTTAAAAAAAAAAAAAGGTTTTGCATTGCCGCATCTAAAGACCCATAACATTTTTATTTTTCACTCTACAGAGCTGTGTGAGGTTCATTTCTGTTTATTTTACAGAGCTCCAGGATGACTTGTAGTTTTCTTTGGTATCATTTTGACACATAACATGTTCTGATTGCTTTTGGTTTTTTTTTTTTGTGGTGAATAAACAAGAAAATGCAATTGTTTTTTTTTTGTTTTTTTTGTTTTTTTGAAACGGCATACACCTTACGGAATGACTGGGCCCTCATCACCTAACGATGTTTATGCCTAATAAGACACCAGGTGAGGTGCCCGTTATGTTTTTGTCTTTGAAATCAATGGGTGGTTTGTGGGTGGTTCTTACAAGGAAAGTCCCCCGGTGTTAACATGCCTTTACACTAAATTTATGATGATCTTTCACTGCCGATCTATGGGACTGAGGATTTTGTTAGGTACCGACTTTTGGTAATTACATAGGTTACATTTTGATAGAAGTTGAAGGGGTTTTCTGGGATTTTGATAGTGATGACCTATCCTCAGTATCTGATGACCTATCCTTCTTTGTGCTTACCAAGCACAGCTCCATACATTGTAAAGCGGCTGTGAATGGGGCTGAGCGCGATACCAAGCACAGCCGCTATACAATGTACAGGAACGGAGAAGGCAGCGGTGCCTCTGACCCCCAACGATCACATACGGATTACCTGTCCTGAGGATAGGTCATTACTTTCAAAATCCCGGAAAACTGCTTCATTTAGTATCGTTATATATGTCAGAAAGGACTTATTACATGTTTGCATATAATATTGTATGCGTGTAGTGACATGTTGTGTTTGGGATATGTTGACTTATGTGGAAATATAGCATTATGGAGCCTGGCCTCTGCCTTGTGAGGAGCGCAATGAATTTTAATGGAGTTGCTTTGTATTCTGAATAATGCATTCACCCCGTAGAAGATGGGGTAAAACATGCAGTTCTAGACGCTTATTAAAAAATGACGAGGAATTTTAAGTAATAAGCTTCTTAAGTATAAATACCAGTCTTGAATAGAATTTTGGATACTTAGAGGAAGGAAATATTGGAAAAATCAATCACTTTTATTTTACGTTTTTAATAATTCATGAAGACTTTTTGTATTGCAGCTTTATAACCACATTCTGTACTGTAATCCAGCCAGACTGATTGTACCGCATGGCACTGGTTGATAACCACGCCGATAACAAGCACAGCGTGAATTACAGAGCTCTCCTAGCATGGCAATGACATTGAAAAGAGTGGACATGAAAAAACATGCTTAACAATGTATGCCAGCTAATATCAATGCCAAGGGCAAGAGAAGGATTTTTTTCTGTATATGCCTTGTGAGAAAGACCTTTCACGCTGACAAATGTGTTTTCATATGAAGTACTGCGGTGTTCAAGTGTGACTGGCACAGAGCTTTAATAGTATGGTCAATGTGAGCTGACTTGGTTTCTGTCACCTCTTTTTGCCTTGGCTTAAATTGTGTAGTTACACTCATTAGCCATGTAAGAAGTTGCACAACAACATCACATATAGTTGCAGGTCCAAGGAAAAAAAGAAAGCAAAAAGAATGAAGTAAATGCTTTAAAAAGGCTGCTTATCCATGATACGTAACGTCACATTGCACTGTATGGCAGAACAGACTAGAGCAAAGATTTTTTTTTTTTTCCTTTTACATTATGGGTATAATTTATTAACTTGTACCTTATTAATTAACTTCTTCACAACCAAGACCGTACATGTACAGTCGTCGTCACTTTAAATATGGTGCCAGTTCACAAGTACAGCAGGCACAGTGGTTTAAACATCAGAGGCCTGGGGCTAATGTCTATAACTGCTCAGATGCCATGGTCAATTGCGATCACAGCCTCTGAGTGGAGAAAATCCGGTAGCGCTGTGCTTTTGCCACTGGAACAGCTTCCCCTCGCTGTTGGGGAAGCTGTTCCTTGGTAATGATAGGCCAGAGCCCGCTGGAGGTTCCAATGCCTATCACAAGTATATTCCAATGTAGTCCTGCAGGTGGCTGCACTACATTGGGATATACACAATTTTGTATTCAGCAATGCATTAAATCCCATTGCTAAATAGATATGGTTGAAGTCTCATGAATGCGTGTTAGGCCCTTGTGGACCTTAAAAAAAGTGTAAAAAAAAAAATTTAAAATAAGAAATATAAAGAAGCGTATTGAGTGGTGTACTCTGCCAGCATAGTTGCAGAGCAGGGTAAAATGTGTGTCACAATCCACTTTGACACCATTGCAGTTAATGACGGTGATGACTTCCCTTGGGCCACATGACATGACTGCCCAAACACTCCCAAAAAGTGAACAACTCTTTTAAGGATGCACCAAATTTAACAAAGGGACATTTCCTAATGTCTTTACACCACAATTGTGTGGAAAAAATCGCAAATTACAGCGCAATGCTATATGTGCACACAACTTTTTAATCTTCTCGCCATTTTACTAAAGTAAAGGGAATAAGGGGGCAGGGTTTAATCCCTTGATTTTTTTTTTTTTTACATTTTTTTTTAACTTTTCATTTATGTTCCCTGTCTTCACTGAGCCATAACTTTTTTTAATTGCTCTGTTCACATAGCCGTATGAGGGCTTGTTTTTTGCGGGACAAGTTGTACTTTCTAATGCCACCATTTAATATGGTATACAATGTAGTTTACATTGCTGTATTCTGACTGGCCATAACTTTTTTTTTTTTTTTATTGGTATATCTACCGAGCTGTGTGAGGGCTCATTTGTTTACGGGACGATCTGTAGTTTTTATCGATACCATTTTGCAGTGTGTTTGACTTTTTGGTCACATTCTGTTCAATTTTTTTTAAGTAAGTGAAGAGAGGAAAAATTTACAAAATGACCACTTTATTGATTTTTATTTTTTCTGTTACATCATTTGCCGTATGGGATGAATATTTTTATTTTTTAATAGTAGGGTTTTTTTTTTTTAGAAGTGGTAATACTCATGATTTGTATTTTTTATTGTTTATATATTTATATTTTTTATTCTAGGAAAAGGGGGGGGAGGATTTAAATTTTTAGATTTTTTTTTTTTTTTTCATATTTTTCAAAACTTTTGGGCACATTTATTAAGGTCTTAATAAAGCCCTGCACTGGCAGTGGATCAGCCAGTTCTAAATGCAAGCCAGCTTCCTGACTGTCTTACATTTAGACCTTTTTCTACACCTAAAAAAGGAGTAGAAAATGGTAAATGAGATGGGACTGCCGGCCAGTCCCCTTCCCTGCCCACACCACTCCCACAATTTTAGACCTGTCGTGGTGGGGGAGAAGTAGCAGATTGTGGTGCTACTAACCTTTGCTTTGCAATCTGTACCTGAAATGCACCTAATTTAGGCGTATTTCAGATTACTAAATGACCCTTTTATTTTTTTTTTAGCCTGTCTAGGAGGCTACAATATGCAGTACTCAGATTTATTTTTGCTTAGACCGTAGTTCCGTAAAACAGTCTAAGCTCTATTTGTCGTTATCCTATAACTATCAGATCAGTTGGGTTTCTAGCGCTGGGACTCCCACCAATCACAAGAACGGGGGCCCAGTGCCCCCTGCTGCTCCCTTGAAATTACCAGAATGGCCGAACACGTATACGCGCACGCACATGCTTTCTTCCAAAAACAGCACCACCCCTGTCCACAGGTTGTGTGTGGTATTACAGCCCTGCCGCATTGACTCCAATAGAGCTGAGCTGCAATACCAGACACAACCCATGGACAGGGGTGGTGCTGTTTAAAGAAGAATGCAGCCGTGTATTTCTAATCCTGGACAACCCCTTTAAATGATTGCACTAAGGTGCACCAGACATCTTTGGTACTGGGTGCAGTCATCTACACTTCCAAGTGACACAGTTTCCTGTCCGCTTCTTTTGTGGCCCCGTTGAAATGAATGGGTCTACATCCGACCCCCATGAAGAAATGCAGATCAAATGCAGACCAAAAATACATTTGTGTGCATGTGTGATTACACTGACAATTGGCATAGGCTTCCTTAGCTGGCAGGGCAGGGCCGGGCCACCTTAGCAGCCATCAGCACCCGGGAGCCGATGGATTGAGTTAGGGAGCTCCTTGTTAGATGTGGCGGTGAGCATTGACTACATCATCTAAGGGGTTAATACGCTGGCACAGGAGTTTTTACTGATGCGGTGGTTACAGCAGGGGATCGGCTGTCAGTAACTGTGCATGTTGGGAAGGGGTTAATTCCAAAATTACATTACGTTAATGTAACTGACGTTTACTATGTGTTCCCAAAAACCAACAAGATAGGTTATCAATAATAAAAAACCGACAACCCCTTTAAAGGAAACCCGTCACCACAAGATGCAGTGTAATCTGCAGGCAGCATGTTATAGAGCAGATTAATATATCGTTTTTTGGGAATAGGTTCTGTAAAACCTGTAATTTCATACATTCATATCTCTGCTCTTCCTGAGCTTTGGCGATTTTCTATGTAAGTGAGAATGCAGAGATGGCAGTCGTCAGCCGCTGATGAGGCCGTCCATTCAGCGCACATCAGAGAGGCCTTCTTGTAAATGAGTTAATGAGTTACAGCCATGTGAAGTGTGAGAGGAATACCTTTCCCAGGTCTGTTTACTCTGAACAGAGATGTTTGCTCATGGCTTTTGTAGGGCTGGGCACAAGAATGTCCTCTTATCATGCCCTGCATCCTGCTGGAGTGTTAGGCTATAAGCAGGTAGGAAACAAAGACAATTCAAAGTCAGTTTATAGAAGTAACCTATCAGTCCAACCGCACCAGAATGGCGTACAGGCCGAACGTAATTTTCATTGTGCCCTCTACCACATACATAAACCCGAATGTAGTTCACAAACTGCTCTGTACTCATCAAGCATGTAGCCCATCCCGCTTGGAAGCAGTGGAGTATTTGGAATGAATAGTACTTGCGAACAATTGGTATTTTTTAAGGGTCCTAAAGAATTACAATGATAATTACAGCTCCATTTTCATGCATCTCATATTCGTGGACTTTATTACTTGATCCCTGTTGACACACAGAAAATGAGCACTCTGCTAATAACTGGCTCAGGGGAGTCACCGCTTCTGGTCCACCTTCTCCTGCATTCAGTGGTGGACTAATATGCTCAGTAGCTTTCCTGCTCCCTCGCCCTTCTCGTAGTGCCGACATAGTGATCTCATAGAACAGCAGGTGAAGAGGGCCTTTTATTCATTTATCCCTACTTCTAAATTCATAGGAATATATAGTTATATATCTCTAGATGGTGGAGAAGAATATAGTGAGGGCATATGCTGGCATTTATGCCGGAGATCCGCCAGATCACCGCTGGACCTCACTGCAGTGGGATCAGGCAGCCTGATCACTGAAACGGAGATGTGAACGCAACCTTACCCGGAGGAATTTCTTTCTTTACTATAGGCATTGGATCCGGCATAGCCTTACACAGCCATGCGCCCCTAGACCCTATTGACTATAATGGGATCTGGCTGTGATTCAGCTGCTTTCAATGGGGTCTGGCAATACACTACCGAGTCTGGCTATGCCACATATGTTCCTGTCCTGGAATGTGACATTAGTACCGTCCAGTAAATGACATAAATACAAAATGGTCAGTGGTTCATCCATGAAGATGTCTGTGAAGGATCCGTCTGTCCTTTTTTGCATCCTTCATATTCCACAGACAGTGCTCAGTCAAAAAAATTTAATTTCAAGAGCATTTCCTAGCAACGATACATGAAACACGGACCCATAGAATGTATTGACCATGAGGAATCCATGAACACAGACAAAAATAGGACATGTGTCCGTGAATTAACCACGGTCCCACATACCCTGGAAATTCACCAATGTGTAAATATACACATTAAAATGAACGGGTACGTGTGCTGTCCGCGGAGAGACAGCACACGTCCATGATTCACTGACGTGTGAAAAAGGCCTTATCCTGCATAAAACCAAGCCATTATACGGCTGTGTGAACCTGAAAAGTAAAAAAGTTATGGCTCTTGGAAGGCAGGTAGGAAAAAATGAAAATGAGAAAATGAAAAGGGGTTAAGAATACAGGATTTGGAAGAGCTAATAATTCATTTAGTGTGAGATGTCATGTAGTGGTTTTTGGCATGATCCCTGTTGCCAACAAAGGGAAAGAACGTAGAGTCAACATGTAAAAGAAAGCTTGGGTGTGACAGCATGTGAGTCAAAAGGTCTGGAAGGAAATCTGTTTTTACAGTAGTAGGAATAATGTATTGGAAATGGTCAAACTTGTATTTTTCCAGAACTGTTTTTCCTCTTGTTACCTCATCTGCCGACACTTACCTTGCTTCCTTTATGTAAAAATAGAGTGCGTTTCAGCTATATTTAACTGGGAGGGCTAACCCAGGAAAGATCTGCAGGCGCTTGATGTTTACTTTAAGACTCTGAGGGCTGTGTGCAAAATTAGCAATTTCTTTGCTTGCACTTATGTTCACATGCGCTTTGAGTACACAGTGTAAACAATTTACACCAGTTTTCTGGCATATAAATGTTGCAAATTTTAATGCACACCACAAGTTCTGAAGCCCACATTTTTCAGTACAGTCAAAACAAAATTGTTTTTTATTTTTTATTTATTTTATTTTTTTTTCTGACGGATGTAAACTGAGCTCAACTGATGCACAATCAAACGAATGGGGATTAATAAAGATCAGTTGTTCTTGTTCTTCTGACGGATTAGAAGAACGGAAAGATCAATGCAGGTGTGACCGATCCCTTACTGATCACCTTTAGGGTCCATTCACACATCCTGAAAATGGGTCTGCATCCATTGCACAATTTTGCGGTTGGGTGCAGACCCATTTATTTTCAATTGGGCTACAAAAGATGCGGATAGCACACTGTGTGCTGTCCACATCCGCACTTCCGGGCCGCGGCCCCGCAAAAAAATAGAACATGTCCTATTCTTGTCCAGAGCCACGGCACATGGCCGGTGAGCGTGTTTTGCGGATCCGCAAAGCACATGCGGATGTGTCAAATGGACCCTTGGACAGGGCTGTGGAGTCGGTAAGCCAAAGCCCCAACTCCAGCTTGTACTCCCAATCTGACTCCGACTCCCTCATACATGGCGCATGTTTAAGTCATAACTTTAAACAAACTTTACATAAATCAATAGTACAGATGTGTCATGACAAAAAAAGTTTGTAATATGTTTTACTGGATATCTTTACTCTGAACTTTCAGTATCAGGCTTCTCTGGGTACAGCTCACTAAGGGCCTGATGTATGAAAACTGTCTAGGTCTAAGACTTTCTTTGTTGCCCATAGCAACCAATCAGAGCCCCCCCTTTCATTTCTCCAGAGGACTATATAAAATGTAAGGGGAGCTCTGATTTAGTTTCTATGGGCAAAAAGAAACTTCTACATCTAGACAGTTTTCATACATAAGGCCCTAGGTGTTTTACATCAGAGGAAAAGCAAACTAAAACTTAAAGCATACAGAGAGAACATGCACTGGACAATTGATTTATGCACAGTTTATTGAAAGTTTAGTTATACTAAAAAAAAGTACTTGCCTTGAAGGTGTTTTGTCAGCACATTGATTCACTGGCTGACAGGCAGTTTGCACTCACTCTGTCTCCTCAGGCTGTGGGTCTCTAGCATATATTAACTTCCTCTGACAGAGCAGGAGATTGTGATCTCTAACACAATTACAGGTAAAGCCATGCTTCTCAGTCCTCACAACACTTGTACCTTTTGCTTACTGCAGGTAATCACTCAGAGCTCAGTCCCATCATTCTTCACTGCTCTCAGCCAATCAGATAACAGTCTTTCTGGTCTGCAGGTTACTATAGAAATCTGTGTGCAGTGAGAGACCTGCTGAACTGTCTATATTTCATGACTAAAGTAAAATCTACTGACCACTGTATTTAGAAAATGTCTTTTTAACTGTACATTTATGTTGGAAGATAATCTTTGTAACTAGTGAGAAAGCCTCTTTAATCCTGTTTTCTCTAGCAGATCTGAGATGAGTGTAGCCATTCCTTCCCAGTGCCTTTTTCCTCTGATCTGTAGCAGAGGAGCTTCACTTCTGAGCATCTACATAAAGGGCAGCACACATTCATCTCAACTAAAAGCCTAGATCCTTAGTTCAGGAATAGAACAGACATTTATAGGAAATGTCATCATTTTCCCAAATTTTTATGAAAATATATTCAGCACATACGACATTGAACTAATTGTACCAATTTATTATATATTTTTGGAGTCTGAGTCGGTTCATTTTATACCGACTCCACCAAAATGGACACCAACTCTGACTTCAAGACTCCGACTGCCCTTGGACATCTCATATTTGTTCACAACCTATTTAAACGGAACCCGTCATGTTGAACGTGGTATCTCATCTGCAGTGAGCATGTTGTAGAACAGGAGTAGCTGAGCAGATTGATGTATAGGAGGAGAATAACTAGCTTAGTTGCCCAGTCAGATTTGGCACAGAATCACAGTGAAATCCGTTCTGAAAACCATAATAAAATACATTGCCATGTGCATGTGGCCTAAAAGTGGTGCTATACCATGTACTGAATACTAATACATGAAGCATCGTTTCCTCTTTAAAAACCGTAAGGCAAATAGTGGAGAGAATTTTAAAATTACACTTCAATTTTTTTTGGGGGGGGGTTGCTATATTTCTAAGCAGTATTCTTGTTTCATTGACACTATAAACTTGAATTTACCAGTTACAAAGTATAAACCATATGGAGGTAGAAGCCTCCTAATCCATGGTTGGGCAGGCTAGGTAACCATAGCAGTTAATACCACTGACGTGAATTTCTGCAAGGTTCTTCTTCTTAGACCTTCAGTATTACATCCTTAACTTTAATCAGTTAGTCTCTCTCTTTCTGTACTTGGTATATGATTCACAGTATAGCTGCTCAAATATCTTATGTTCAGATAAAGCTAAGGAGCAACTAGCTAAGGAGAAGCACCAAGCAATTCAAATGCACATTTTTTTTTTTTTTTTTGTACACTTATGCTCATTGCCACATAAAGTTCCTTTTTTTTCTTTTTATATTACAGTTTATGTGCTGTTAATTTGACCTTCACTCATAAACACCATTTTATAAAGTGTCCTCAAGGCTTCATTGCTAATATTGCTCTTGGCATACTGTAAAGTACTGAAGTGTACCGTGTTCTTCCCCAGATAAGATGTGTACATTGTGGTTTTCTCGTCAGGTGGGTAAAC
Source organism: Rhinella marina (assembly GCA_900303285.1). Lineage (NCBI taxonomy): Eukaryota > Metazoa > Chordata > Amphibia > Anura > Bufonidae > Rhinella > Rhinella marina. The sequence goes on from ONZH01004031.1 coordinate 138,745, forward strand.
AGATCATGGTGACGATCATCTGTTGAATACACAATACAGTTGTTGGTGTAGTATACAGCAAATAGTTACTTCTCGGAGGACATCAGATTAGAGAAATGACTAATTAAAGGTGACATGATCTTTGACAGTCCAATTAAAGCTAAGGTCATGTCTAAGCTCAGGTCTTTTGTAGATATGACATGGACAAACGCATCTGAATGTTGTGCGGGCGGGCATTTGAAGTGGGAATTAGGAGGATTATCTTGTTGAACCGTGTCCTGATGCTTCTTCAGCTTTGTAGATCATTATTCCTCCTGGTCATGAGCTCTGGAACCTTTATTAAAAGGAACATTACATTTTAAATTTTTATTACAATTTAATAAATTACAATACAATAATATTAAATAAAAAGAACATTCACATATCGTAACAGTTAATATAAATACATTCAAAATACCCCCCCCCCCCCCCCCGAAGGTCAGCCCACGGGGAAAAACAAAAAAAAACAAAACTAATAACTAATTAATTATTCCCTCTCTCGCCTCTCTCCTCCTCCCCCCCTCCATCTCCCCACACACCTCCAACCATTGTGTCACCGTGGGCGGTAATCTATCAATCCATTTCCTCACGATCAGTAATCTGGCTAAAAAAAAACTCAAAAACCTCTTTATTCATTTTCCTTTTTTTTTCCCTTTGCCAGATTGATCTCAGTATCTTCCCCTAAAACTCCTATTCTGAAGTTTTTAGTGATTTTAACACCTACCCCTTTGGATACCTCCGTGAAACCACCTTCCCAGAAATTCCATAATTCATAACAATCCCATAAAACGTGATACAAGTCAGCATTCCCTTCTCCACATCTCATACAATCAGAATTATCACGTTTTCTAATCTTGTACAAAAACTTGGGGGGAATAATACAACCTGTTCACTATATTAAACTGGATAATTTGGAAGTTTATATTTCTTGAGACTTCGGATATATTAGTAAGTATTGCATTCCATTGTTCTCGATGGATTCTCCCAATTTCTGTTTCCCACCTCTCTCTTCTCGGCGAGATCCAATCTTTTTGTTTCCCAATTCTTAGTTTACCATAAATTACCGAGAGAGCCTTCTTTTTTTTTTTTTTTTTATTAAACCCTCCTTAATTTCATTATATAACAGGGGTGGTGGTGGGATAACTCCAAGCTGGGGGCTCATTTTCATCCAAGCGTGCTTCAATGCACAGTATTCCAACCATACTCCCTCTTTCAAACTAAACTCAGCTTTAAACTCCTCCCATGGTTTAATCTTATTATCCTTTATTATGTGTTCTAGGGCCCAAATATCTGCTCTACCCCGCAATATATTACAATCTAGTATCTGGAATTCTGGGAGAAATTTATTCTGATAAATCGGTGCAGTCAGCACACAATTAGGCTGGCCTAATATCTTCTTAAAGTCTCCCCAGCACCGTATTAGAAGATCTATTGCTGGGAGTTCCTTCCGCCACCCATCCTCCAACAAACCCGTCTCCAAGATCTGTAACATATTGCAATACTTAGTTCCAGAATGGTTAATCACGTATTGGAAGAGTTCAATATCTACACCCCTCACTAATAATTGAATCTGGGAAGCAATTAGATATAACTGAATATCTGGAAATGAAAAACCTCCCTTTCCTTTCTCTAGGCAAAAATTCTCCAGCTTAATACGCACACGTTTTCGGCCCCAAATTAGTGCATTCATCTGCAAATAATTTTCCTTAGGTTCTTACGTTGAATATTTTACATAGATTACCAGGGAGCTGAAACCTGTTTTTCTTCCCAAGTCTTGGTTTTTGTAGCCAGCATCAGATGATATTCAGAAGCAGTACTTAGATTGCTGGAATATGTTTTATTTGTAACCACCCTTTGTACATAACTGCACTTTAAAATGTCATGTATATCTCCAGGCTTAAGTACTTTCCACCTTTGTGTCATTTTTATACTATCTCTTTCCTGTTTTATGTCTCTGAGAAGCGTGTTTTCAGCTAATGGAGGAGGAAAGCTTCCATTGTCTCAACGAGAATTATTTTTAAAGTATATACAGGCGTTCTTTTGTGTGAACTATCGTTCTGCAATCTCCTGCTATGATCTGAAGCTTTCTATCAACATGAAATACAACCTCTTAGGAGTGAGGGCCACTTGTGAGACCCATATAAATATCACTTATCATAAAGTGCATCCAGTGCTTAGAACAAGGTTGGTAGAAGATACCATCTACAGTAAAGATAAGAGCACTGTAGGCATGCTGGTCCAGCCATCGATTACATTATGAAGATTCGGTAACAAGGCCATATTCTCATATGTCTACAAATGCTGATGTTAAAGGGGTTGTTTGGGATTAGAAAAAATATGCCTGCTTTCTTCCAAAACACTTGATCATGGATTGTCTGATATTGCATCTCTGTTTCATTGAAGTGGATGACGGCAAACACAATACTACACGTGACCCGTGGACAGGCATGGCACTGTTTTTAGAGGTGTGCCGCTATGTTTTTCTAATCTTGGACAAACTCTTTAATTTGTTGCTTTCCTCAATATAACTAGTCACACCACTGGCCAGAACATATTAAGCCATTGGCCAACAAGTGACTACCTATTCACTAGGAACCCATTTTTTTTTCACACTTACCGATGAATTGGCAATAAACCATAATCTTTAAGGGGTTTTCTCATCATGGACAATGGGGGCATATCGCTAGGATATGCCCCCATTGTCTTATAGGTGCGGGTCCCACCTCTGGAACCCGCACCTATATCGAGAACGCAGCCCTGCAATGTGGTGGGTGGAGGACTCTGGTCCGGCCACCACCAAGCCGGCTCCCCATAGAAGTAAATGGGAATGGGAGCGTACCCCACATATCCTAGCAATATGCCCCTATTGTCCATGATGACACAAACCCTATATCGATGATGTCGGGGAGACAATTTAATCTCCTGGTAGATAAGGCACCACCAGAGGTGTTTGTCACCTATTGAAGGTGTATGGACAAATTTAGTCAAGTGAAAAGCTTTACAATGTAGTTTTTATCTATCACAAACATGCCTTAATGCAGTGAAGAAATGTCTTAAGGCACATTTGGATGCTGCGTGGACCAGCCGAAGGTTGGGAAGGAAGTGTTCCTTCTGACTGCTTAAGTGGAGTTGAAGGGTTGCATTTACATACATGAGATCTCCTCCACAGTATGAGAATGAGCAATGGCTGCTGCTAACACTTGTCCCCATAAAAAAATCATTGTTCCTGGGCAGCAGAGGGCTGTTTAGACAGTATGTTCTGCTGCCTGGGAACAATGATTGAGATATCCGGACCTCACAACGGATTCACACAACGGGTTTTTTTTTTTGCGGATTGGATGCAGATTGGATTGGATTCATTCCAGTGAGTCGACAAAAATCTGGACAGCACATCCATATATCATATCTGTTCCGCAGTCCCGCAAAAAAGATGTCCTATTATTGTCCTTTTTGCAGACAACAATGGGCATTGTTACAATGGGTCCGCAAAAAAAAAAAAAAAAGATACAACATGGACGCCCCACAGATATCATCTGTATTTTTTGTTGATAATCTTTTTATTAAATTTTTCAAAATAAAGAATTACATATATCATCATGTACAGTAGGTACTCATTTCAATCTTATGACATATAGTACAGTAACATCACTGTACGTTTTGCAACAGCAACATGTATATTTACTTTGTTTTTTTCTTTATTTTTTTATACTTTTTCACTCTCCTTATACCTTTTCTATATTCATAATCTTATGTGATTATATAGAAGATAATCCATCATCTGTATTTTTTGAGGATCCGCATTTTGCAGACCGCTAAATACTGTACGTACAGTCATGTGAACACACCCTTAACTTGCAAGCTCTTGGCATTCATTTTTGCTTACAGCCCAATATTTAGTAGACGGAGTGTCTAAGTACAGTGGTATAAGTCAAAAAAAAAAGAAAAATAAAGAAGAAAGAAAAACATCTTTCTGGTGATTACATTTAACAGGTTGTCTCTCCCATTTTCTCTTCTAGCTGTACCATTTCCGCCAAGCCATAGGCTCACTGCTAAAGAAGTATTTGATAACGATGGCAAGCCCCGGGTAGACATATTAAAAGCTCACTTAATGAAAGAAGGAAGACTTGAGGAGAGTGTCGCTCTTCGAATTATAACCGAAGGAGCTTCAATTCTTCGTTTGGAAAAAAATTTGCTGGACATCGATGCACCAGTCACAGGTGAGTGGGAAAAATCTGCACAAAACTGGATAGGTCATCTGTATCTGACCGATGGGTGTTAGACACTCTGGACCTCCGGTGATCAGCTGTTTGAGAAGGCAGTGGGACTCCTGTGAGCTCTGTGGTCTTCTCTCTGCTTTTCCTAGGCCAGTGATGTCACGTTCATCGGTCACATGGCCTAGCAGCAGCTCATCCCCATTGAAGTGATTGGGGCTGAGCACAGTGCCAAGCACAGCCGCTGAACAATGTACGGCACTGTGCTTGGTAAGCTGCGAGAAGGCAGCAGTGCTCACGGAAGGTACCTTCTCAAAACACCTTCTTCATGCCTATTTCTTCATATACTGTACACTGTGTTCACCAATGCTATGAGCATTGAATATTAATATTCTGTAATTAGTGTTATTTACAGCATCCTAAATGTATTTCTTACCAAAGGTAATATTCATCCTATTGAAAACTCATACTGTCATGCCGCTTGATAATATTTTTCTTTTAAGTCTGGTACATAAACATGAGGAACTCATTCCACATCTCTGCTTTCGCATGAACATGTTTCTCTAGCTCCTTAAGGCCCCTTTCACACGGGCGAGATTTCCGCGCGGGTGCAATGCGTGATGCGAACGCATTGCACCCGCACTGAATCCTGACCCATTCATTTTAATGGGGCTTTTCACATGAGCGTTTTTTTTCACGCATTACTTCTGCGTTGCGTGAAAAACGCAGCATGTTCTATATTCTGCGTTTTTCACGCAGAACTAGCCCCATTGAAGTGAATGGGTCTGCGTGAAAATCATGTGTGCGGATGCAATGCGGTTTTAACGCATGGTTGCTAAGAGATGTTGTTTGTAAACATTCAGTTTTTTCGCACGCGCGTGATAAACGCATCAAAACGCTTTGCACCCGCGCGGAAAAAACTGAAAGAACATACGCAATCGCAGTCAAAACTGACTGCAATTGCGTGCGGATTTGGTGTGGATCTTCCTGAACGCATCCGGACCAAATCCGGACACGCTCGTGTGAATGGATTTCCATGAGTTACTACTTCATAGCAGTTTCCCACAATCCTAGAAGAGGATAGGTGACATTTTGAAAGTTACAAAATGTTGTTTTTCTGGATTTTCAGAGAAATTATTTTAGTGGCTTTTTATGTAATACAAAATGTTTTCTGCTTAGAACAGGCGGCCATCCGTATCTGATAGGTGGGACATCTTGCACCCTCATCAATCTGTTGTGCAGTAGCTGTATCCATGGTGATGTTCTCATTTCACTTCAGTCCACTAGACGTAATGGATGGAGTTGTAGTTCTGGTGCCAGAGTTATGCAGAAATGGGTACAGGGTGCCGGACCTCATCAATCAGATATTGATTGCCTATCCTGAGGATAGGGCATCGTTATAAAAGTCAGAAAACGCCTTTAAGGCTCCTTTATAAATTTGACCTACATACCTTGATGTCTTAATCAGTCATATTTGGAAATTTTTGTGGTGTTTTTTTTTTTTTCCTGGGGTTGTTGTGGTCAAAGGAGACCCATCAAAATTTAGTTATCAAAACCCTTCAGTCTACAATAAAATTGTGAAAAATAATTTTTTGATCGTCTGGGGAACTGATCTGACGATTCCTCTGTTTCTATCTAAGATGGCCTCATACCTAACCTGTACACAGTGTGCTGTCTTAGTCTGGACAATGCTGTCAGATGGGCCAGCACAGATGACGTCAGCGCTGTGTCCATCCTGTCTACGTACTCCGCTGCAGGTGTCACGAGGCAGAGTAGTCTGAGAAGCTGGTGGCCATCTTAGATGAAAGTACAGGAGACTGGCACTCAGCAGTTCTTAGACACATAATGAGGCCACCAGGTACACCAGCTATACGTTCCCAGTTTATTTGTAGCTTTAGAGGACCAAAGCCTGAGGCTACCTTATTGCTGTTTCCAGTAGGGATTTGTTAGACACTATTGTCATGGAGACTTTATGGATTTAGACCATCAAAAACAATTAATATTTCTGTCCAGTTTACTGTTGGTGAGTTGAATTCACACAAGGTGTTCAGGGTACATGTGGTAATCAGAATCGTTCAGTAGCATGGCTCAGGTTTTGCAGCCTATAGCTTCAAGCCAGCTTAATGTAGAAGCAAGACTTTAAAAACTTATTTAGAGTGAGGCCACATGGAGCAGGTTTTCCAACAAGGATCTTGCCATGATTCAGCGGCAAAATCTGCAACATATCTGCATGTGACACATTTTGCGGCAGACTTTACCCTGTGTATTGGAAAGGAGGAAATCCACTACATAGGCAGGTTGACATACAGTGAATATAAAATGTGTGGAATTGGTCTTCAGTTTTTAGATGAGATTTTGCAAACTTCCACTCTGCTGAATGTGCCGCAGAATTTCTGTAAGCATTTCCGAGTGAAAATCTTCAGTGTATCTCCATGTGTAAACACCCTCGAAGGGATATTCCCATCTCAGACAATGATGGCGTATTGCTAAGATATACCCTCAGTGTTAGATAGGTGCGGGCTCCCCCCCTGGTATCTGATCCTATCTCTAGAACAGAGCTCCTAAAGTCAAAGAGAGTGCGCCGCACATGCGTGATGTGCTCTCAGCTATTTTCTGAAGTCCCATATCGGTGAATGGAGAGCATGTGCATGTGGGGACACCTCTCCATTAACATTTATGCGGCTGCCAGAAATAGCCAATCCAGTGCTCAACTATTTTCATAGTTCCCATAGTGGAGGGTGGTTGGACATGCCCTCTTGTTAACTTCGGGTGGCTGAAACCTGTACCAATTTGACATTTATGGCATATCCTAGCAATGTACCTCCAATATCTGAGATGGTCCAACTCTTTTAACCCCTTCCCGACCAGCGCCGTACATGTACGGCGCTGCGGGAAGTGACTTCCCGACCAGCGCCGTAGTGCTACGGCGCGCTGATCGGGCGGGTGCAGGAGCTGCGCCCGCCCGATTAGCGGCGGGGGTCCGGCTGTGCCCAGTAGCCGGACCCCTGATGTATGCACCAGCATCGGTGAAAACACCGATGCCGGTGCATTAACCCTTCATGTGCCGCGGTCAGCGCTGACCGCGGCACATGCGGTGGGAAGGGGTTGCCATCGGGTCCCCGCGCTGCTGTGACGGGGACCCGATGGCTGAGATAGCAGCCGAATGCCTTCCTTAGGCATCCGGCTGCTATCTACGGAAGCCTGTGAGATCCAGCCCCCTGGATCTCACAGGCAGTGTGCTGGAAGTGTATTACATTGAGTAATACACTTCCAGCCAATGCATTACAATACAGAAGTATTGTAATGCATTGTAAGGGGATCAGACCCCCAAAAGTGAAAAAAAAGTGTAAAATAAGAAAGTTAAAAAAAGTGAAAAAAATAAAGTTTTACAAAAAAAAAAGTTTCAAGTTCCCCCCCCCCAAAAAAACGTCATTTTTACAAAATAATATAAAAAAATTGTAAAAAATAGTGAAAAAAAAAAATAGACATATTAGGTATCGCCGCGTCCGTATCGACCGGCTCTATAAAAATAGCACATGATCCACCCCGTCAGGTGCACTCAGTAAAAAAAAAAAAAAAAAAAAACTGTGCCAAAACAGACATTTTTGGGTCACCTTGCCTTACAAAAAGTGTAATAGCAGGTGATCAAAAAAGCGTATGTACCCCAAAATGGTACCAATCAAACAGTCATCTTGTCCGCAAAAAATGAGACCCTACCTAAGACAATCGCCTGAAAATAAAAAAAATATGGCTCTCAGAAAATGGCAACACAAAAAGTATTTTATTTTGTTAAAAAAATAAATCTAATGTGTAAAACTATCCAAAAATAAAAAAGTTAGACATATTGGGTATCGCCACGTCCGTAACAACCTGCTCTATAAAAATATTGCATGAGATGGCCCCCCAGGCGAATGCTGTAAAAATTTTTTTAAAAAAACTAAGCCAAAACAGACATTTTTTCCTTTTTGTCTCACAAAAAGTGTAATAGCAGGCGATCAAAAAGGCGTATTTACCCCAAAATGGTACCAATCAAACCGTCATCTTGTCCTGCAAAAACGATACCCTACCTGAGACAATCGCCTGAAAACTGAAAAAAATATGGCTCTTTGAAAAGGGCAACACAAAATAAAGATTTTATTCTGTTCAAAAAATAAATCTAATGTGTAAAACTATCCAAAAATAAAAAAGTTAGACATATTGGGTATCGTCGCGTCCGTAACAACCTGCTCTATAAAAATATTTCATGAGATAGCCCCCCAGGTGAATGTTGTAAAAAATTTTTTAAAAAAAACCATGCCAAAACTGCTATTTTTTTCACCTTGACTCACAAAAACTGTAATACAAAGCGATCCAAAAGTCTTATGTACCCCAAAATGGTACCAATCAAACCGTCATCTCGTCCCGCAAAAAATGAGCCCCCACATAAGACAATAACTCAAAAAGTTAAAAATCGACGGCACCCGCAAACCAATCCATCAAAATCTGTTCTGCAAAATCCATATGGCGCTCCTTCTGTTTTGAGTCCTGCCATGTGCCCCCACAGCAGTTTGCCACCACATATGGGGTGTTGCCGTATTCAGGAGAAAATGGGTAACAAATTATGGGGTGCTTTTCTCCTGTTACCCCTTGTGAAAATGAAAAATTTGGGGCTAAAGCAACATTTTATTGGAAGAAATGAAACTTTTCATTTTCACAGCCTGGTGTTTCCAAATTCCGTAAAACGCTTAGGGGGTCAAAGTGGCCAGAACCCCCTTAATATATTCTTTGAAGGGTGTAGTTTCCAAAATGGGGTCACTTTTTCAGGGTTTCCACTGAAGGGGTACGTCAGGGTCTCTCAATTACAAAATGGTGCTAAAAACTATTCTAGCAAAATCTGCCTCCAAAATCCGTATGGCGCTGCTTTCCTTCTGACCACTGCCACAAACCCATAGAGACGTTTACCACTACATATGGGGTATTTCTGTAAACTGCAGAATCAGAGTAATGAGTATTGAGGTTTAGTTTGCTGTTAACCCTTGCTGTATTGCAAGAAAAAAATATTAACATGAATAATCTACCAAAAAAGTGAAATTTTGAAATTTCACCTCCATTTTCCTTTAATTCTTGTGGAACACCTGAAGGGTTAACAAAGTTTGTAACAGCAGTTTTTTATAACTTGAGGGGTGTAGTTTCTAAAATGGGGTCATTTATGGGGGGTTTCATTATGTAAGCCCCTCAAAATCACTTTATATCTGAATTGGTGTTTAAAAAAATGGTTTTGGAAAATTTGGTGAAAATTTGAAAAATGGCTTCTAAACTTCTAAGCCCTCTAACGTCCTAAAAAAGTAAAATTACATTTACAAAATGATGCCAACATAAAGTAGACATAAGGGGAATGTAAAATAATAACTATTTTTGGAGGTATTACTGTGTATTTTGAAAGTAGAGAAATTGAAATTTGGAAATTTTTCCAAATTTTTGGTAAATTTGGGATTTTTTCATAAATAAGGGTGAAATATATTGACTCAAATTTATGACTGTCATGAAGTACGATGTGTCACAAGAAAACAATCTCAGAATGGCCTAGATAAGTAAAAGCGTTCCAAAGTTATTACCACATAAAGTGACACATGTCAGATTTGCAAAAAATGGCCCGGTCAGGAAGGTGAAAACAGGCCCGGGGTTGAAGGGGTTAATGTACATATAATGACTTCTCTTTTTTACCACATATGTAAGTGACAAAAACAATTTTGATTTCCTAATACTGCACTTGTGGCTTTGCTAGCTGCCTCTAATCCTGGATTTTGCAGATGGGCAATGCTTGATTTCTTTTGCTTTATATTAGGCTACTTTCACACTAGCGTTTTATAATTCCGGTATTGAGTTCCGTCATAGGGGCTCAATACCGGAATAAAACGCTTCAGTTTTGTCCCCATTCATTGTCAATGGGGACAAAACTGAACTGAAGACAACGGAATGCTCCTGAAAGCATTCCGTTCCGTCTTCAGACCAGAGAACAAACCGCAGCATGCTGCGGTTTGCTCTCCGGTCCAGGCATCCGCACCAAGACGGATCCGGAATGACCCCCAATGCAAGTCAATGGGGACGGATCCGTTTGGTGTGACACACCAGTAATCCGGATCTGTCCTCCATTGACTTGCAATGGGGGGTCATTCCGGATCCGGCTACACAGACATACATACAGACATACATACAGACATACATACAGACATACTCACATACTCACATACTCCAGGGACGCCGGCAGCATGTCTTCACGCGCCTCCTGCGCGCAGCTATGACGTTTCCCCACTGCGCCCAGCAGAGGGCGCTGTGGGGAATCGTCATCACTGCGCGCAGGAGGCGCGTGAAGACGTTCTGCCGGCGTCCCTGGAGTATGTGAGTATGTATGTGTGTATGTATGTATGTCTGTGTCTTGTTCCATGTTAACATGTGTGGGGCCTTTAGGTGCCGGATCCGTGCTAACGCTAGTGTGAAAGAGGCCTTAGAGATATTGAACAGTTTTGCTGTACTTTTTGCCTGTATTCTGTTATTACAGTCATTAGGTGTTGGAGTTAATAGATATTATTTGAAATGCTTGCAATTTAGAAAGGAGATTACTTAATTTGATTGACCATCGTTTCTTCTTCATGACCAGTAGAAGAGCAGCTCCTATCTGTCCTGTACAAGGCCAGCCATAATTATTAGATAGCTGTCGGCTGAATCATTGTTTATCCCTCCCAGCTCCTCCATACAATTGCATGTTTGCATGTCTCCTGAATGGGGAGAGGGACACCTCTGGCAGCGACCTATTTTCCTGAGAACAAAAGGATCAGGCAGTTAAAATCCTACATGCTCAACCCTTCACCCTCCTGTCATCTGCCCTCAGGAGATATTCAGGAGGCCCCCATGCACATCAGATAGTCGGCCAGTCTCCTCAATCTCAGCGGGTTTGGATGACCTTTATCTAACGTCTCATATTACTCTACTGTGAACTGTCTTTTATGATTGGTAGCGTCTTGGTATTAATAGTGTCTTATGGTTGGTG